>PVIR01032930.1:0-18280 GCA_004026965.1 Petromus typicus | reverse complement strand
CCCTGAGCTCAGCCTCAAACTCACATCACAATCCTCCTGCCTCTGCCTCCCGAGTGCTGGGATTACAGGCGTGAGCCACCACGCCCGGCACTGTGGTATGTGGTACTGGTTGCTGCTGGGTGTGGGTCTCCACACCCAGTATTGTTATGTGGTTACCGGGGAATCGAACCCAGGCCCTTGCGCTTGCAAGACAGGTGCCAGAACCACTGAGCTAACTCCCCGGCCCCCGCTTTCTAAGTTCTTAATGTGGAATCCGAGTCCCAGAGAGACCTTACCGCGGTGACTCTGAGGGGCACCCATGCATGTGGGGAGAGGAGACCCACCCAGCAGCCCTCACGGTGCAATGGGGGCCTGGGGCCAGGCGGGGATGCTTGAGGAAGTCCAAGTGAGTCCCCCTGGGGTCTCTGATGATGGCGACCAGCAGGGCTCAGACTACTCAGCCTTCAGGGTTAGAGGAGGCGCCGCGGTCCCCACCCCTAGCAGGAAGGAGGCCGGGTTGGGTGTGGAGGGACACAGCCTGTCTGAGCAGCTTGAAGTCCCAGAGTGGACAGTGATGGCCACTTTTCCTTGGCCTTCCCCCAAGTCTCCAGAGCTGACGTTCCAGGGACCGGGATGGAAGTTCCACAGTGCGCCCCTGCCTCAAGGGCTGCCCCTCCTCACAGCCTCGTGTTTAGAATGCCAGGTGGCGGGTGCCAGATTTTTGCTTTGGACATTCCCGGGGGACCAAGCATCATCTTTTGTGAGCTCTGATGGAGGACAACTGGCTGCCGTCCTTTAACGAAGAGGCGACACGCCCAGCCATGGGCTCTGGAGGCTCCATCAGCACCGTGAAATCGCCTGTGCTTGCTGCACCCCGGCGCAGACTGCGAGGGCCCGAGGAGACCCTGCCCCGTCTGGCTCCCGGACTCAGAGCAGCTTCCAAAGGAGATCGCCGGACAGCCGGGCTCTTGGCAGCTGCTCAGCCTGGCGAAGTCTCTCTGGAGCACAGTGTGCTCCCTGGGCTGAGACCTGTGTGTGGTGTGAGGTGTCAGAACCCTCTGTTTTTCTCCTGCTGGCCATATTAAAGGATGCCTATTGCAAGGAGGACACATTGCCAGATATCATCTCAGTGTCACTGTGGGACCTGAGGTCCAGGGTAACAGGAGCAGCTCCAGCTCCATCCCCTCTTGTGACATTAGGATGGTTACACAGCCCCTGTCCCCACCAGGCACATTGTCTGAGGCAGGCTCAGGGCCTTGAGATCTGTCCAGGGTGCGACAGGACAGAAGGTGCCAGGCAGCAGGGCCCGGAGGAACTGGTCAGGGCAGACGTCTGCGGAGGGAGACACAGCCTCCCCAGGAAATCCCACTGGCGGGAGAGTGGGCAGCCTTGGGTCTGGGCTGATGTTGAGTCCAGGGTGCACCTTGGATGGACCTTGACATGGCCTGAGAAGCCAGGGTTGGACAGTCTTTCTGTCCACAGACCACTGTTCCTCAAGGCCTTGTGAGGAGGAGCTGCGGCTGGGGCCCTGCGGTCTCTGCCCTGGTGTGTGTCCCTCAGTCTCTATGAGATAGATGCTCTTGGTCCCCCAGGGAAAGGCCAGAGTTTCTGAACCCGGCTGCCCTCTCCCCGGCCTCCCTCTAGGCTCGTTCCCCACTCCTGGCTGGCAGTGTGTGTGTGGCAGTGAAGCCCAGACCAGGCCCTGTGGCTGTGTCCCCTGCAGGATGCCACCCCACCCTGGGTGCTAACAGGGACCTGGGCAGAGTGAGAACTGGGGACAGACCTTTGTCCTGCTCTTTCTATGCATTCTCACTGGCTGTCTTCACCATGAATTTGAATCTCTTCATGTCTGTGTCTCAGGTCAGAGCCCCCGTGACATCCCAGCCGGCCGTTAGCCCGCCACTGAGGCCAGCACAACCCTGTCCACTCCCCCACCCCCATGTCTGAGGGAACAAGTGCTTGTCAAGGGGAGCCGTGTGAGGCCCTTGACAGATGCCCCATCTCTGTCCTGAGGGACACGCTGGGGATTGGCTTGGTGTGTTCAGCCCATGCTCACATCAGTGCAGATGGACAGGTAACAAATGCACTCTGATCAGGCTGGATCTGGGGTGTGCAGCGTGCACCTTGCAAGGTGAAGGGGTGGGGGGTGGGGGAGGTGGGTTCAACAAGGGGACAGGCAGCAGGGTAATGAATTTTTCTTGAAGGTTCTCACACTCATTAATTTCCTTGTCGCATGTAAAAGTGCAGGCACCAGCTCAATTAACAGTGATGTTCTGATGCCAATTGCACTTGTCTTTTAATCACTGCCTTTGCATATTGATTTGGACAGCTCGGTTTAATCACAGGCTATTGTGCTTGGCAGCGGCGTCCCTTGCAATCTGTGGGCTTTTCTCCCTCTTCTCAGGTGTGGACGGGACCGGATTCCACTCACCCGCAGCATGCCAATGCTGTAGGCATTCTGGACCTAGAGAGTGTGACAATCTTGCTGGTGAGGGGTCCTGTCTAGGGGACACAGATGGCACCTCTTAACCCATGCTCTGCAGAGGATCTTCCCTGGGGGCTGGAATGAGGCACCTGAGATTCAGGAGTTCACAGTTCAGGCCCAGGTTGCTAAGACAGGGGTCCTGGCTGGCAGCAGTCTTCGGAGGCCACGAAGTGGGAGGTCCTGGTCACCGGGGTACCCTGTGCCAAAGTGTGGCCTCCTTCTCCACTGGGGCTGGGAAGGGGCCCTCTGAGCACTGTGATTAGTGTGGACAGGGCTCTTGCTGTAACTTTTAGGTCCTTGTAGGCATTGGGGACTTCAGCATATCCTCAGTCAGGGTGATGACCATAATATGAATGACAAGTGACACTCATGTGATATGTTATATGGATAAGTGAATGGATATGTGGGTTAAGAAAAGTTACTCCTTGCAACTGCCCTGTGATAAATATGCACTTTTTACAGGTGATGAAACTGAGATTTCAGCTGGTTTTGAGAGGTGCTCGAGGTCACACAGAGGGTAAATGGTGGGCTTGGGATTTGAAATCAAGTTGGTTGGTTAGTAACCACGACAAATGCCTCAGGTCCCTCTGGTCCTGAGTCTCCGATTCATCGGCCTATCTTACCCAAATCCCGTGTTACTCAGGTTTGGGGTTGGAATGAAGCCTGGCATTTGTCATCCACTCCCTGATGGAGACAGGGCGACCTGGCTTTCTACAAAACCATTTGTTGTCAGGGCAGAGCCCAAATGTTTGTTAGTCTGAGCAGTAATTGCCCTGCTTGTTCTGAAAGGGGTCATTTTTTCATTAAAGATGCCCAAGGGTCCGGTGAGTTTGTGGGCAGGTTTTAAAGTGCCTGTCCTGCCCTCTGAGGTCATATGGTGTTGGGTGTCCAGACACCAAGCCCAGCCCTGTGCTGGGTGCTGGGGTAACTCTGGATGAGGGTTGTTCGGTCCCCTCAGCAGTTCGGCCATGGCCACCAGGAGATAGGCAGGTAGGAGGATACTTGATGACAGGCTGAGGTGGAGCCCAGATAACCCCTGTGCTATGTCCACTCTCTCAGCCACCACAGTGTGTGGGCCCAAAATGAGTCCCAGCTACAAGCAGAGCCTCTCTATGGGGTTGGGATGGGAAAAGATTTCCCTCGGGTCCTGCGGTCCCACTGGAGAAGGTGTCAGCCCTGAAGACCACATGGGCAGTTGCAGCAGGGGATTTCGGTCCAGAGAGGGGCTGGGCAGTTGGCTCCCACGGAACCTGGCTGGGGGAGTCTTTTCAAAATCCACTGGACCCTCAGTGCCTGTGGCTTTGATGGCAGGAACTCCTTGAGGTGCGCAGGTGGTGATGCCATGTGCCAGGCAGGGCTGGGGCAGCTCCCAGTGTCACCTCCGGCCATTCTCGGTGCTTTGGTCCCTGCTGTCCCCATCTCCGCCTTGAGGGCAGTCTCGTCCTGCCACCCTAGAGTGCTTAGTCTTCTAAACTGACAGACGAGGATGCAGGGGCCGTGAGTGTAGTTGGTCCATGCCTGCAAATCACTCCAAAAGCCTGACATCAGAGTTTTGACTTATGACTCGGTTTCGTGCCTGTTAGAAGATCAATTATTGACAAAGCAGTCTGTCCTCCTGGAGCCCTTCTACTGTGCTTTGATCCACTTTGCAAGCCAGTGTATGCTTTATTTATATATCTGAGATAAAATATGAACACTCCTTGCTTTCACCATCTGATGATACTCCATCAGTCCCGTCGCATCCCTTCCCTGCAGCCCACTGTCCATCCCATCTGTTTTAGTTACTTTCTTGTCGTGAGTACACAACACCTGACAACTACAACCTACAGAGAGGTATTTTATCTTTATCTTCTGGCTCACGGTCCAGAAGCTTCAACTCATAGTCAGCTGGCCTCAGGCAAACACAGTATAGCAGAAGGTCCAGCAGAGGAGAAGCTGCTCTTGTCACAGCTTGGAGAGAGAAGGGAGGAGCAGGGAAAGAGGACGGACCCTCCTGAGTCCGGCTCTTCTGTCAAGCCCTGCTCCTGACAGCAAACCTGCTGTATCAACCCCTTGGCTCAGGCATCCTCTAAAAGCCTTGCCTACGAGTATACGGGAACTTCGGGGCCTTCCTCACATCTCACGGTGGCCCATCTATCCCGCTGTCCCATCCCTTCCCAGCATGCTTCTGTCCTCCCGGTTCCTGACCATTCCACACATTCCAACTTGGAACACTGCGCACAGCACAGCCAAGACCCCTGAGTCCAGGTCAGCGTCTTTCTAACCAGCGCCTGGGACAGACTAATCATCTTCACTGAATACAGTGGAACCTCTCCTTTCTCCATGTTTTATTATAACTATCTAATTTTAGTTGCCAAACACTCAGCAAATAGCATCCTTTTCTCTGCAGAAATAGTGAAGGTGTAATGGGGCTCTGACAGGGATCTGAGAACTCAAAGAGTAAACAGCCTGGCACCTCGCAGAGAGACTCACCAGGCAGCCATGCCTGGAGTCCCCACACCTCCAGAAGATTTTTTTTTTTTTTTTTTTGAGACAGGGTCTCACTTTGTAGTTGAGGCTGGCCCTGAGCTCAGCCCCAAACTCACATCACAGCAATCCTCCTGCCTCTGCCTCCCAAGTGCTGGGATTACAGGCATGAGCCACCACACCCGGCACTTGTGGTATGTGGTGTGTTGCACTGACTGCTGCTGAGCATGGAATTGTATGTAGTTACTGGGGGGAGGGGTGGGAATCGAACCCAGGCCCTTGTGCTTGCAAGACAGGTGCCAGAACCACTGAGCTAAATCCCCGCTACCCCAATGAGTTTAAATGCATTTTGAGTGTTGCCCTTGCATGCAGACCTGTGTGAGTGTAAAGCGTGAAGGTGTTCCTGCTTGTCACGGTGGGAGGGAAGAGGTGAGGCTCTGGCTTCTGCTGGGCAGGAGTCTCAGAGAGTAAGCATCCTGCAATAGTGCAGACAGTTCCTCACAACGGAAGCCACGTACACAAAATGCAGTAGCACCCAAGACGCTTGACTTATCAAAGTTATGTTTGGAATAGAAAAGGTCAGAGGAGCATTTGTTTCATCTCCTCCCATATGCACTGTCCTTCTTTGCAAATATCAGGTTTATATCCAGGGAGGCTGGTGCTGGGATGGCTGGTGGCACATTCTGGAAGGCTGCCTGGCCCTGACATGCTAGCTGGATCAGCCAGGAGAGTGAGTCACAGCAGACTCAAGCTCCTTAGGTACTGGGTCCACAGAATCGCTTTGAGCTCTGATAGCAGCCTGCTGTGGGGTCCTAACCACTTCCCGAACACCCCCCTCCCACCCTGGAACCAGGGCTTTCTGGGACTGCTCCCTGGGAACAGGGGATTCATGTGACATGGTCACCATGTGAGCAGGGGGTTGGTTTATCTGCTGGTGTCCACAGTGCAGTCTGCCTTCACCACTAGTGTAGATGGAGTGCAGGGTCTGGAGGCTGAGGTGGGACTGCAAAGATGTTGTCAGTGAGGGAGTAGAGGGGGCAGGAAGACTGCAGGAGGGCCGCCTTATGACGCCCATGCAGTGACACAGGTGTATCCCTCTGAGCTCGGGCATGGGCAGGTCTGGCAGGGATGCCCCCAGCTGGGAGCGGAGCTGTGCTTTTGCGTCCACAGCCTGTTGGCCTTGGGGTGCTGGCCACTCCTGGGGAGGGCCAGTACCTGCAGGTATGGCAGCTTCCTTCATCTGCTCCACCTCTCAGGAAGGACCCAAGGGGGTGCTCCTGGTCTGGGCGATTTGGGGGCACATTGCAGCCTGGACCTCCCCTGGACCAGGGGAGACCCCTCCATACCATTGCCAGTGAGGCAAAAGTGAGGATTCTACAGGGAATGGAACAGTACCCCTTCCCCAAAGGATCTGTCCCCTTTGATCCCCAGTAGCCAGTATCTGCCAGGACCTCACATGGCAGAACAGGGTGCTTTCGATGGCAAAGTGCACATAGTGAGGAAATGGAGAAGAGGAGCGCCCTGTGGGGCCCGAACACTGTCACAGGTGTGTTTCCAAGATGAAGCGGAAGGATGTCAGGAGGTCCATCGCTGGGGACAGGAGATGGGCCCGGGCAGGGAGAGACCGAGTGACACAGCCACGAGCTAAGGAACAACACCAGCCACCACAAGCTGGGAGAAGCAAGTGACAATTCTCACCTGGTCTCTGAGAACTGAAAGGAACCAAATGGAGGGCGAACTGTATTGATTTCTTGACATCAAATCTTGTTTAAAAGTGTATGGTAATGAGAACCCTGGGTTCTAATGATTCGATTTAAAGAGAGAAACCAACTGATTCAGCTTTTCCATCTACAGAGCTGTACTTTCAGTGTAGCCTCGGATCTGCACAGCTGTCTTATCTAGATGGAATCATGGTGGGAAGCAGAGCTGAATCGACCGGGGACACGAGCAGGCACAAACCTTCTGGAGCTCAGAAATCTGTCCATCAGAATTCCCCCAAATTTCCCTCTGCAACATGCCAGCCCATTGGTCGATTTCAGTGGTTCAGCTACTCAGACTCAACCCTTCCTCTGTCCTAAATGACCCTCCCTGGGTCCTGGAGCACATTCTAGAACAGAAGAGAATCTCCCAGTTATGCACAAACCCAGAGAAGAAAATCTTTTTTTTTTTTTTTTTTTTTTTTGATGTTCAGGGAAATACAGGCATTTCAAGTACATGGTGCTCATCACAGAGGTGTGGAAGGTACTGACGTCGTCATGAAAGCTACGCAGAGGAAATGATGAACGCAGAACATAGGAATGATTGTCTAAAAATGCAACGCAGCCAGAGAAAGCTGTGCACCCTATCTACAGACACACTCACAAACTTCATTTGCAAAGCTGTAAAATTAATGAGGTGGTTAAACAAAAGCAAACCTAAAATTTACCCTCGAAAAAATTGGGCATTTTACATTTTTAAAAGATGGCGAATAATGTCATAAGAGGGTGCCTAGAGGTTAAGGAAACTGTTATTAAAATGAGAATTATGTGCGCGGAGCTGTGCACAGCTCGGCCCCTGGAGTGTGAAATTAGTGAATGACGAAGTTTCACAGCTCTGCACCGCGGTGCGTTGGAATGACAGAGGATTTGCTTCTGGCCGCTCCGCCGAGTCCTCCCCACTTGCGAGCTGCGTCGTCGTTCATGTAAAGCGCAGATAACCCCGAGTGTCTGGGAGCGTTTTGCATTTATATGGAGCACAGCTCTCTGCTTCCGGTGCGTGAGTCTAGTGCTGGGTGCAGGCGGAGCACACGGGAGAAGCATCGACCAGACCAGCGCTCTACTAGTCATATTTTCTCTTCTAAGGAAAAATAAAGCTCCATGGGGATCATGTTGGGAATTATATTGGGAAATCTACAGGAAAAAGAAACACAGTTAAAATGCTACACAGTAAAATCTTCCCAAGGGACTCCCTGTGTGGGGTCACAGGAGGATCACGCCTGCTTGCTCTCTATGGCCCTCACACCCTGGCACCTTAGAGCGGGTCTGAGGAGTTTAGAGAGGACTGGGGGTGGGGGGGGGCAGTGATTTGTTTTGTGTTATTCTTAATGGTGGGTGCATGCGGCAATCCATTTGTCAAAACTCCAGAACGGTCAGCACGAGGGGCGACTCCTGTTATGAGCTGCGGACCTTACTCAGTAAAGATGGATCCATACTGGTAACAAATGTGACACCTAACCTACGCAGAGGCCGAGAAGAGGGCAAATGGGCAGGGGAAGCAACAGGGTCTGTTCTTTCTGCCCATTTGTCTTCACACTGAAAACTGTCTAACATATAAAACCTGACTGAAAAGAAAAGTTCCTTCAGCTCCACCCCCACCCCGGTCGGAGCATGCGCTCTGTGACTGCAGGGCTATGCGCCCTGCAGAGAGGCACGAACAGGGGACTTGAGGGGAGCTGGCGCTGTCTTCTGCGCCACTGTGGGAGGCAGTACTGGAGACAGTAAGGTCACAGGGGGGAAAGAGCTGGGTCTCTGTCACCCAGAGGAGAATGAGGGGTGTGTGGAACGCTGCGCCTTCTGCCTTTGCTCCTTTACAGCCATAACTGCTCACCCAAGTGAAATCTAAAAAGAGACATTTTGAAGTTAACTAGTTTCCAACAGAAGTCCTCTGGACTTTATCTGCAATCTGCCTTACTTGGTTTTTCACATTAGGAAATACTATTTTACTCAGACACATAAAACACACACACACACACACACACACACACACACACACACACGTGTGTAATTTTAGCACCAGGGATTGAACCCAGAACTTGGCACACGGTGAGCCACAACCCCAGTCCCTATTCATTATTATTATTTTTTTAATACTGGGAATTGACCTTAGGACCTTGCACTTTCTGGGTGGGCACAGTACTACCCAACTAAAGCCCCAGCCCTCCTATTCATTAATTTTTAACAACCGTGTGTCAAAATCCAACTAATTTATGAACGCTAAATAACCTCCTGTTTTATAAAATAGTATTCTTTCTTATATGACACCCGTGCAATATAACAAGGCATTGGGTCCCCTTTAAACATGGTCTAATTCTCTTACTCAAAGTAAAGAGTTAAAAATCAATGATAACCTCGTGAAAACAAATACCTCGGCGTACAGATCTCCACTGTACTCTATCGATGTGATAAATTAAGAATTAATGCAAATTCGACTCTACTAACTGGCCTGGACATTTCTTAGAGGCTTCTCTGGTGATGTGACGTGTTGTCGTGTAACGGTGGGGAGAGGCAGGGACCCAAGTCCTTGCTGTGTCTTTGCATCCTGCTTAACTTCTCTGCTCCTCTTCAGCCAGAGAAACAGCATCACTTCCGGAATCTCTCAGAGAGTAAGCAGGGCAGCACTCATGAATGCCCAGCAAATGGCCCTGCAATGTCCTCGGGCTTGGGTGTGTCACCTACTGCACTTGGTGGAGTTGCTGTCTGGGAGATGGGGGACCTGGCAGTACCTCTGTAGCTAGATGATGGTTCTGGATACAGTCAAGCCCAGGACTCTCGGAATGAGAGTGATGCAGGTGGCTGCCAACAGGAGACGGCCCACACTCGCTGTCACAGATGTCTAGAGTATGCTGGGCAGCAGTGTAAGCACGAGGAGCGTGTGTTGGGCTGGACTATTACAATTCCATGTGAATTTACACAGTTTCTAGAAGGATGTGCAAAGAACACAATCAGCTAGAACTTACAGCAGCCCCTGGTGTGCATGGAGAGCACGTCACGATGCTGGGCATCCACATTCATTCCCCTGAGCTACGAGTTCCACGGTGCTTAGTTTTCCCACATATCACATAGTAGGTGCTCACAGTTATGTGTTGAATGAATGAATTTGGGGTTGAACTAAGTGACTGTTCTAACACCATCAACTGAAAGTAGGTTATCCTATGCTGAAATGGTACTTGCTTTCCCTTCTCTATCGGTTCTGGAGGGCTAGATATTTATTTGGTCTATGGGGTTTATTTTCAAGGGGAATGAGACAGCAGATTAAGGTAAAGCAAAGTGGCTGGGCAACTGGCCATGATCTGTCAATCACGGGGACCTGTCAATCATGGAGACTCAGGGTACGTGCAAAGAAAAAGCTTCCGAGCCCTGACCTGATCCAAATTACAGAAAGCTGAGTCTTCGCCACTACTGCCCTTTTCTTCTTCTTCTTCTTCCTCTTCTTCTTCTTCTTCTTCTTCTTCTTCTTCTTCTTCTTCTTTCTTCTTTCTTCTTTCTTCTTTTTATCCTAAATAAATGTTAAACATTTGTGTTCATCAGCTATCCCATCCAGCTACTTGAATGGGACAGCAAAAGCCCGGAAAGAACTGCAGGCCACACCATCTGACCACAGGATCCCCTGGTGGACATCCCCGCCCTGTGAAAGGCTCTGTGGACACCAAGCCCTCACTGTGGTCCCCTTTCTGCCGGAGACTCTTGTCAGCAGCCAGGCCAGGATGGGTGGAGAGAGATTCCCTATTTTGATTTATGAAGAGATACACAAAGGGAGGAATTTGAAGGAAACATTTTGGATTTTTGGAGACTTATAAAACTTGCTAAATAAAACCATCTTCTATTCAAGGGGGTAAAAGAAGTCCTCCCGATCCTGTTCCATTGTTCTGTAGATCTAAAGCTCCTCTGAAAAGTCCCGAAGACTCATGCACTTTGCCACTGTAATCTGGCATTTCCACCGACCCTTAGTTTATGGCAACTCACATAGTTGCTGTTTGTGGGGTAGCCACTCACCTTGGCACTGTGATAAAGCCTCCCTCTGGCCACCTGAGAGGGAAAACGCATGGAGAGATCATCCATATAGTCAGCAGACATGCTGGGGACGGGAAGATGACAAGCCATGCCTGGTTTTTAAAACTCACGGACTGACACAGAACCGGCCTGGCCAGCATGACTTCCCAGTCCGATTTCTCCGGTTGGCATGAGCTCAGCCTGTGCGGGGGCCATTGGGCAGCACCAGCCAGCTCTTACCCTGGGGAACATTCCAGAACCGGCAAGGGACAGGGGTGAGTGGACGCAGCCCAGCTCATCAGGAGGCCAGGGGCTGCTGCGTGTCCTTCCTTCCCCATGCTCACTACCCCTACGGGTGCCTGGCATCTCAGCCTCCTAACCAGCTGGACTCAAGTCCCTGTCTCAGGGGTGCTTCTGGGAGATCTGTATTAAGGCCATTGCCATGGCTCTGCCACAAGTGACAGAGAGCTCAGGGTAGCATTGTTTTACTGAGAGGGGCAGTCATGACATATTAAAGTATGGGGATAGGGACAGCTAGATCCAGGAACTCATGCTTGGTGTCTTCCACATCCACAGGAACTCTGGAAACTTCCAGTGCTCCCCTCTGGCTTCAGTGTGCTCCCTCAGGACCAGCCTGGCACCCTCTCCACATCTTTTTGTGTATCTTTCATAGCAGTCTCCGGACCTTCCGTGATTGGGCCAGGCCAGCTACTCGGATGGCCACGACTCAATCATGGCGGCCTGGAGAATATGGCAGTGGGGTGGGCTTTCATCTGCGGAGATGGAGAAATGCGCCTCCCGGTCTCAGGGGTTGGGAGAAGGGAGAGGAGGATCCCCGGAGACTTGATGGAAGTGATGCTGAGTAGCAATCACACATTTGCGGATAGCGACGGTGACATCAACAAGAGGGCAGTCGGAAGTGCTGCAAGGTGGACAGAGGACAGAGGCTGGGGTGAGGGGAGCGGCTTGGGGGCAGAGGGCAGGAGGTATTTGATCTGACCCTGTCACTCCCTTCCCCACACGGCTCAGGCCTGAGTTTTATCTTCTTTTCACATTGTTTTGCTGCATCGAGGATCATGACAAGTTAGAAGATGATTAAAAAGAAGTGGAAAACAAGCCAAAGCCAGTGAGGATGAGGAGGGAAGATTGCATGGCCCCCTCTTATCCCACAGGCTGCAGAGAGGACAGCAAAGGCCTTTGGTCTCTAGACGCAGGCTGTTTCTTGATTTCATCATGTGGCCTCTCCACATATTTGACGTCTCCTATGATTTATGAGAAACAGATTAAAATGCAAGTATTAGTAGGATGACACTCTACCGTGAGTGACCCAAACACAGACAACTGAAGCCTATGCACAACGTCAATTTACTTTCGTCTGTTCTGACAGCCTGGGGTAGATAGTCTGAGTATGGGACTGTGTCTTGGCAAATTCTCTAGGAATTATACTCCTTCATTTTTGTTTCTCTGCCATGAATCACTTCTATTCCCTGGATGCCTCATGGCACAAAATGGTGGTCCTAGTTCCAGCCATTTTACCCACTATCCAGTCTGAGAAAAGTAGACTTCATATGAAGTCTGATGGAACAAAGAACACCAAAGAGTGATCCTGTAAGGGAGATTCCATGTATACTGTAGTTATAAACCACAGTTTTAGTATTTTAAAAATTGATTTATGAATACTGTTCAATGATGATTATAATTTTTATAATTTAATAGTTAATAATTAATAACTATTTGTGTGCCAGGTACTATAAATTCTCAACATATTTAATTCTCATAATGACCCATTTTTTGTTTGAGACAGGATCTCACTATGTAGTGTAGGCTGGTCTTGAACTCGCTAAGTAACCCAGGTGGGCCTTGAATTTATGGCAATCTTCCTGCTTCAGCCTCCTGAGTACAGAGATTAAAGGTGTGTACCATCATACACAGTTCTTACCATCACCCTTTTATGGTAGCCAAACAATCTTCCCCAAAGATGTCCATCTCCTAATCCCTTACGCACTGCAGATGTGATCAAACGAGGGTCTTTAGCTGTGGTGTTGTCCTGGTTTATCCAGGTGGGGACCCAGTACAATCTCAGGAGTCCTTAGAAGAGGGGGCAGGAGTTCAGGGACAGGAGAAAATCCATATTGCTGACTTTGAACACGGAGGAAGGACCAAGAGCCGTGAAGCCCAGCCCATCTGCGGAGGCCGGAAAAGGTCTGAGAATAGACTGTCCCAGGAGCCTTTAGGATCCTGCAGAGCTGCCTGACTCGACTCTAGCATCTTCCGGGAAGGAACGTGTGTGGTTTCAGGCCACTGTGTGTGTGGCCGCCTGAACACAGCCTCAGGGAGCCAGTGTACAAAGATGCCATTATGCCTCATTACACAGGGGTGGCTGGAACAGAGAGGAGCAGCACCTTGCCGAGGCCACACCACTTGCAGATCCTGGATCCGAGTGCCATGGGTCCCTCAGGAAGCCACCTTTCTATCCACTGTCCACCGCACCCTCTTACTCCCATGCCGTCTGTGGCGTTCACTTGGGTTGTATAGAAAGATCTCTCCAGCCTTTGAACAGTTTCATTTTCTATTTCCCAGATCTGGGCATGCATGGAAGTAAAGAGAATCACTGTCCTCAGGTGGCTGCTGTCACCTGACCTGGGCCCGGACTGGATTCAGCCATGGCCAAGTCTCACTGGTTTTGGATCTTTTATTCCAATATTTTACAGAAAACCTGAAATATAGCTTCCTTTCACCTGTGAGTATTTCTTAAAGATAAGGACCCCTGTGTTCCCTGAAGTCAGGTCCAGTTGCAGTTCCTGAGAATGGAGAGGAGTCCGGAGTGGGGCAGAAGTCCCAGGAGCAGCAGGTCTCGGCCCCTCAACCCCGTCCTCCGTTCTGGTGGCTCTTTACTCTCCACAAGCGAAGTGCACAGAGAACTGATTATCTCGTTGTATAACAAAAGCACAAAGCGGGACACCGCTGTGCCTGGGGGAGAGAATGGACACAGTAGGGGCCGGGGCCTGTCCACATGGACTCACTCCTACCCTCAGCCCAAGTCCCTAAGCCAGCCGACTTCCTGTGCAGCCTTAGAATTATTAAAGCACAAACCCAGGTGCAGCTGTCATCTTTTTGTGTTCATTGCACCAAAAGGGAGCAGGCGAAGCAAAGGAAATAACCACGTGGCCACGACTGTATCAGCCCATCGCAGTGAAACCGAGGCCGGCAATTTGCTGGTTGACAGGTGACATTTCACTTGAGAACCTGAACAATGGGGTGTGGAAGCAAGAGCAGCGTGGACACTGGGCACTCGTGGGCACAGCAGGCCCTTACTGGGCATTCGCTGTGTGCCTGGCACTGCTCTGGGGTCTCCCGGGGGTCATTTCTCTCCATCCTCATGATGGCCTTGCAGAGGGTCACACTTTCCCACTTCCACGGGAGGAGGCTGCCTGGAGGAATGCGCTGTCCACAGCCCCTTTCAAGCACTGTTAAGAAGTGCCACGAGGAAGTGTGCACTAATTGTGAGACTGGATTCCAGCTTTGATGGATGATTATAATCAAGCAGGAAGTGGAGAGACGCGGGGCCTGGCTTTCATAATTTTTTTTTAATTTTTGAGACAGGGTCTCACTTTGTGGTTCAGGCTGGCCCTGAGCTCAGCCTCCAACTCACATCACAGCAATCCTCCTGCCTCTGCCTTCCGAGTGCTAGGATGACAGGCGTGAGCCACCACGCCCGGCACTGTGGTATGTGGTACTGATTGCTGCTGGGCGTGAGTCTCCACACCCAGTATTGTTATGTGGTTACTGGGGAATCGGAACCTGGGCCCTTGCGCTTGCAAGACAGGCGCCGGAACCACTGAGCTATATCCCCGGCCCCTGGCTTTCATAATTTCAGCTCTCGATTCTCTGCTTTGGTCTGTGGCGTGTAAGGGAGGCTGTGACAACCTGACGAAGACTCGGCTTGTTCTCTTTATGTTGCGTGACCAGTAGCAAAACATCCCTTCGACTAATTCCCTTCCCTGTGTGCCTGCACATGCAAATGCACAAACACACGCACACTTAAGTGTGTCCATACTGCATGTGTGTATGCACACATGCATGTGTTATAGAAGAGAAGAGCTCTGGAGTCAGAGGACTCAGACTCTAATCCTGGGCCAGCTACTCACTAAGCCACCACATGGGCCACAAGCTTAGCTGGTCCATGTAGAGGTCTCAAAAAGGCAGCTCAACAAATGTCGCTGTCTTACTGCATAACTGGTTCCCAGCCTTTTGCAGCAAGCTGCATACTGGGCACTGGGGCGACCATGGTGTGAGCCATTCCTTCAGTCAGCTGTCACCGGGGTGTCGGGGAGAAGCATCCTGGCCACATGGCTGACTGCCTAGGTGACCTTGAGAAGGTGCATGGTCTCCTTGTGGCTTGATTTTCTCCTCTGGAAAATGGGGACAATATTTTGACTCTTCCCATGAGGCTGCTGGGGAGCTTTTCCAAAAGAGCTTACTTAGTGTGGAGGCCCCATCAGAGCTCCAAAGGCGTCAACCATCACAGCTACAATAATGGTTTGTTTCAATTCATACTGTTGTTGGACAGAGTCTGGAGATGGGGACCTTAGCTCACCCCTCGCCCCGCCATGGGGTAGGATGCAGGTTTGCCAACTTAAAACACAGAAGAGAACGGCAGGCCGCATAAGTGAGAGGCCTCAAAAAGGTTTGTTAGACAGAATTACACAGTACACTGTCGGAGAGAATGGCGTGGGTGCTCACGGGGACCCAGCGCGGTCTGGGCGTGGGGGTTGTTATGTGGTCTTGGGTGTCCTTGAGACATGGGACATGTACTCCTGCTGTCTACCAGGTCACGCTTGGTGTGGAGGTTAGAATGTGAATCATCTGCGTGCAAATCGTTCAGAATTTCTGAGATACCACCTACTTCACAGCGCTACTTCTTGGAGAATGGAGCTCGGCGGGAGGAAAAGCTCAGCTCAGTGTACAGATGAAAAGCAATTTACAGGTTTGTTGTGTTTAGCCTATCTTTTTTTTTAAGCGAGTTTTCTGAACAGGAATGGGCTTTGTAACCTTGGGTAACTTTGATTGTGTCCTGAAGCTGTTTTCCTTAACAGTGCAAATTTAAAAGTATGACTTTCTTCGGCCCCTTTCCTCCTACCTTTATTACTTTTACCCTGCTTCAATAACAGAAGGTTATGGGCCAGTATTCTAACCCTGGTTCTTGCTTGGGGCCTCTGCTCTTGTAGCCCCTCTCCCAGGTCCTCTCGGGCAACTAAGCCTTCTCTTCCGGGAGGCCTCCTGGACCTGCCTTTGTGCCCACAGCCAGGACCATGCTCCCTAGCCCCTTAGCTTTCAAAAATGGCTTCAGATGTCCTCCATCAAGGATCTTGTCTTATCCTGTCCTGGGAAGAATTCATCATTTTATCCCTTCTAATTTAAATATATGCATATCTTCTCATCAGAAAACCTTATTTTTAGTCATGTATCCCCTAGAAACCAAAGCTCCAAAAATATTATATATTCTTTAAATGATAAATATTCAAAGATATTTATTTCAGTGCAGATGATAGTTGATTATAGTTCATCATAAAATCTGAAAAAAATAATTAAGGAATGCACTGTCATCTTGCAAGTTTGTGATTATGCACAATATTTTACACTTTAGCATCTCTAGGTGGTCTTATCTTTTCTTTTCTTTTTTTTTTTTTTTTAAGTTTTTTGAGACAAGGTTTCACTTTGTAGTTCAGGCTGGTCCTGAACTCAGCCTCAAACTCAGCAATCCTCCTGCCTCTGCCTCCCGAGTGCTGGGATTACAGGCATGAGCCACCACATGCCCAGCACTGTGGTATGTGGAACTG
Source organism: Petromus typicus (assembly GCA_004026965.1). Classification (NCBI taxonomy): domain Eukaryota; kingdom Metazoa; phylum Chordata; class Mammalia; order Rodentia; family Petromuridae; genus Petromus; species Petromus typicus. Next base: position 1,763 of record PVIR01032930.1, on the reverse strand, counting down.
ATTGCTGATGGGCATGAATCACCACCAGCACACATATGGTCCACCTGAAATGTCATTATGTGGCATATGACTGTATGTAGAAATGCACCAAGTGGATGAGGTAAGACTAGGTTAGCTGCTTTTATCTTGGTTAGGAGGTTATATTTCTGGAGTTTTAGGGCAATTCTGGGATTCTGGGATTCTGGCTCCCAGAATCCCAATAGACCAGGCTGAGCACCCTATCATACAGTGCCAATTATGGGTGGCAAAGGGCAGGCAAAGCACTTTAATCAGCATGCTAGGAGGCAGGGATAAAGAGTTTCAAGTTCTGTTTTCTGGGCTAAAAGGTTTGAGGTTTTATAGGAAAGAGGAACAAGGGTGAGGGTAAAGGGCTCAGATGGCTGGAGGGTTGTACAGCTGGTGGTGTAGGTATTATCGGTCAAGCCTTATCTGGTTGGTTGACCTGTGTTTTGGGACTGGCTCTGAGAGGTTCTGAGAGCCGTCATTGCTTGTAGTTCCCACTGTGAGAAGCTCCTGCTTAGAGATACTCTAGCTCCCGCTTGTGAGACTCTCCAAACCTGACTATTGCACTGCTAAGTAGAAGGACATGGAAGTGGAAGAAGTTGGTTAAGGGACCAAAAGTGGGGATGTCACATGGACTCTTTGTCCAAGATCTTTTGTGGATAAACAAAGGGCAAGCCATCTGTGTAGTGTCCCCCAGCCCAGGTGGCCTCACACACCCAAATCAACTGAGTGAGCCCCAAGTTTACTAATGACTTTCTAGTGAAGTCAGAGCACCTCCAGCCTGCCCCATCACGGGGGTGAGTCAGAGCTCTCCATCTCCCCTTTGAGGAACCTTCTTGTGTAAATGGAGCAGGGAAATGGGACTTTAAAAATAAGATTTTTTTCCATTAGATACAAGAATCTTCTCCGAACTTCCTCATGCCTCAGGCAGAGTCACCAGCTCCTCCTCTCAGCCTGGATCCGTGGAAGCAAACGTATGGCACACGTGCCGCAGTGGGCATGCGGATCTTTCTCTATTGGCATGTAAGCCACGTTGCCCCAGCATCACCCTAGCAGCCAAGCATTCAGATCTAACTGCAGTGCTGAGACTTTGCACTGAAGAAGTAGGTTTGAGGTTTCAGTTTAAGCACTTGGTCTCTAAAAGGTTTACTGTCACTGGCCTAGAAAACATGCGGATAACACTACCCTCCCGTCAGGACCCGGAAGAGAAGGAACAAGCCTGGGATTGTCTATTTTCACATTGCATCTCTTCGCCTCTGTTCCTTTCTATTACAGACAGCTGAGTTAGGTAGAACTACACTAGGCAGCCAGATAGGGCCAGGTCCTTGGGAAAAGCAGGACAAAGATAAAACACCACAACCGCGGCCAGAGACACATTTGTTGGAGACTGACAAGATGACCCTACCTGTGCACATCCTCAAAGGACAAACACTAGACCGAGGAAGTCTAGATAGACATTAGTCACCTTGGTGGGACCAGGGCCTCTGGAAGAAATGCCTAGAAGAAATGTTTGTTCTTTTCATCCACATTTGTTAAGTTGGTTTCCCAACTGGACCACTATTACCTAAGTCCTTGTAACCTTATTGGTCAGTCGTGGCTGTGGTCCTCATTGTACTCACTTGGGTTTTGCTCTATAAAAATTCCCCTGTAACTTGGGGTCCCTGGTTACCCATATGGGTTCCTCTGGCCTCTCAGGAGCTATTCTATCAATAAATATTTTCCTACTCTTAGCCTCTGTTATTCCTAGAATTCATTCCTCA
>PVIR01032929.1:0-18278 GCA_004026965.1 Petromus typicus | reverse complement strand
ATCATGTGAAATCGTGGTGGGAAAAGAGGAAGGATCCGCGCGTACTGTTTATTTTCTATGAAGACATGAAAGAGGTGAGATCCTGGAACAGAGCATTTCGGTAATTTCCAAGATGCTAGCGTGTGATGCTCAGTGGATCCAATAAATCAACTCTACTGAGCAGAACGCGACCACCTCCTGAATTCTGAGAAACCCACAGTAATCTAGATTTGTTAGCAGAGATCTGAAACCTGTAGATATAAGTGTTCTGGGAGTGAATACTTTAAGACTGTATCCTCAAGCATTTCCTAAGGATAAAATACAAAAAAACCCTTGAGTTCTTAAGACCATACACATACACACACACACACACACACACACACACACACACACACACAGGAACAGTAACATGGGCAAAGAGTTAGTACATCTTTAAAACTATACATGTTGGAGTTATCAAATAGTCTATAATTCTTAACAAACCTAAACATAAGCTGTGTAGCTTCAAAATTTCCTCCCCATTTATCCATTTCCACTCAGTTCCCATGCCAATCAACAATCACGTTTCAGTTTTCTCTGTTTAAATCATCACAAAAACTCTAAGAATGAATAAACCATTTTGCTTTTGATTCCACAGTGCATCAAGTAGAAAGAAATGTGTATTGCGATTGTGTTTATAGACAAGGTCTTTGGAATGTGTTGTAATCAATAAAAAATAGTAGTACACGTGAACAGTAGATTTAAGAATTTGTAAGAACAGTAACTGAAGTAGGTAACCAAAATTCGGACTATCAAGTGTAACATCCTAAAGAAAGTGTCACAGGGGCCGGGGAGTTAGCTCAGTGGTTCCGGCGCCTGTCTTGCAGGCGCAAGGGCCTGGGTTCGATTCCCTGGTAACCACATAACAATACTGGGCGTGGAGACCCACACCCAGCAGCAACCAGTACCACACACCACAGTGCCGGGCGTGGTGGCTCACGCCTGTAATCCCAGCACTCGGGAGGCAGAGGCAGGAGGATTGTGATGTGAGTTTGAGGCTGAGCTCAGGGCCAGCCTGAACCGCAAAGCGAGACCATGTCTCAAAAAACCTAAAAAAAAAAAAAAGAAAGAAAGTGTCACAGATGTTGAGGTCCAAAAGGTGAGGTGCGATGTAGTCAGGAACTGAGCGTGGGCAGAGCAGGCGCCGGAGCGGAACCGCGCCCTGCAATCGACGCTGCGGTTCCTGTGGTGACGAGTTGCGGGTGAGCGGGTTAACGCAAGAACAGAGCAGGCCCAGGAGCGGCGTGGAGATAGGGCGAGTCTGAGGCAGGCACAGCTGGTACTTCTTGGGGTGTTTGGTTCCAATTTTACTCAGTACCGGCCCCACTAAATTAGAGAAATAAAAGGTTTCTGCAAGTTCTCATTCAACAGTCTCCATCTTCCACAGGCCACTCTAGTCTTTGAGAGTATACACACACATTCCTTGAGAGCGTTTATTGAGCATTACTATATATCAGACTGTGGTAATCACTGCACCAACATCACATAATTCAATTCTTTTAACAACTTTGTAGCATCTTTATGTCTGTTTTATGCATGAGAATTATGGTTAGCGTAGTTTTTAGAAAACTTTTCCAAGAAGGTTTGTTGTTGTTGTTGTTGTTGTTTTAATTAGAATTTGAATTCCTAAATAATGGAGAAAAAGAAATTTTCTCTCATTTGTATTCAAATATCTATTTACTCAAGTTTAGCATTGCAGTCTTCAAAAAAATATTTTTCTTGGTAGGATATCAGAAAAGAGGTGGTAAAAGTGGTACAGTTCTTGGGGAGAAATCCATCAGAAGAGCTTGTGGACAAGATCGTACAACACACGTCCTTCCAGGAGATGAAGGACAATCCATCCACCAACTACACGATGCTGCCAGAGAACCTGATGAACCAAAAAGTGTCAGCCTTCATGAGGAAAGGTAAGACCGTCAGGCCGTTTGTGTCTACTGTCACAAGTCATCAGAGCTGTTGGGAAACACACATTTTCTGAGCATCTATTCATCTTGTTCATAATGTGTTTTCTTTAGGGCTCATTTACTTTAGAATACTCTGAGTCATCTGGCTCATCAGAGTGATAAAACATTTATTCTCGCTACCAAATGCTGTTGGTGAATATGAAGAATAACTAAAGACACCTCAGTTCCAGCACCAGCAGTAATACACACTGTGCTAGCCACCACTGCCAAGCCTGTGGTCTAGACTACACCACGTACCTTATGTACATTGTCTACTTACATTCTAACCAGAAACTCAGAAGAACGACCCAATTACCCCCTTATTTCGAGATAAAGAAATCAACTTAGAACAATTAGGTTTTTCATAAAGAAGTTACAGAAAATTTCTAAGATTAGCTGGCAAAGTTGGATTTTACCCCTCTTTAGGAGAATAACAAAATGCAATGAGATGACATTCTTTTTTGGAGGAACTGTAGTCTGCTGATGCCTATGCAGTCAGTTTATGAATTCAGAGGTAAGCAGGGGACAGAGGGTGGAGACGTCCTCTTATCAATACAGGAGGAAGCAGAGAGAGACCAGCAAACACTTTGCTCTTCAAATTGAATTGTCACCATCTCACTTTAAACTTTAAACATAATAGGAGCACAAAAGTGTCACTGGGCAAAACCCATCAATTTTAGATTCTATTTCATCTACACTTTGAACTGTCTGGTCCCCCTCAGTGTCTACATGTATATTAGAAAAGTCGTTGTTTTGTTCACAAGACTGTTGACTGCTGTGTCCCTAGCCCCAGTTGTGTATCAGCAATATACATTTTCTAGTTTTTTGATTTTGGATAAGTTCAGAGGACAAGTTTAGAGCTTCTTGAGTTAGACGGGTAATGAACTACAGATTAAAAAGAAGGAGTTTGTTCTATTGTAGTGACATGGAATATGTGATTTGAGGTAGGAAGAAGAGGCTGCTAGACTGTCATAATAATTTGGATGGGAAAGCGGGTGACAGCCACCGATGTGGAGAGGAGATACTGGGTAATTGACAGCCTCGCTGCCAACAAGAGATGAAGTGTTAGTGTTGAGAGCCAACTTCTGGATTTGTGACTTGGATGGCTAGTGTGTTATCAACCAGGTTATTCAAAAGTACATAGAGAACACATAATTCTGTAGGAAAAAATAATTTATTTTGAACTAATTGAATGTGAGATACATATATACCATTTAGGTGGCAGTGTCCTGTAGGCAACTGAATGCAAAAGCTTAAGTCTGGATTTGAGTGCTATTAGCACGAAGATATTTAACTACTTGAAAATAGAAAAAAACAAAACAAAACAGAAAACAGGCTTCACCATGGAAGGCCCTGTATTTGAGGAGAAAGTGAAGAAAGATTAAATAACATAAGAAGGAAGGGTAGAAGAATAAAATTTTCTCTTCTTTTTAAAAGCCAATTGAGACAAATTCATTTCTGTAAACTCAAAAAAATGTGATATTCCTGGTGTATATTTTATTGGTAAAATTGAAGATGACAAGAAAAATTTTACTAGGTTTAAATCAAAGTGATGTGCATTAGAAAATTCCCTTCCTTTGGCTGGGAAGATGCACATGGGTTGTTCTTTCTCTGCTACAGGAGTCACAGGAGACTGGAAGAATCACTTCACTGTCGCCCTGAACGAAAAGTTTGATGCCCACTATGAGCAGCAAATGAAGGGCTCCACCCTCAAGTTACGGACTGTGATCTAATGATGCTTCTGCATTCTTAATGCACCTGAGACCAAATATTTCTTGTGATTGGCTCCATTCTTCCTTATTATGCTGACAAGGAATCTTCTGGAGGATTTAGAGAACTTTCTATATAAAAGAGAAGTAAAGATTATTACCCTTCTCATGCCTTTCCTTTATCAGGTATAATAAATATAATAAGTATAATCTGTGGTGTGGAGTCCAGGGAAGAGGACGCAGCCAGAATCCTTGTGGTAAACTCTGGTCCCTCATGAATCCCACAACAAAAGGATTAACAACTAACCAACAACAAAGTCAGAAGCTTGAGAAAAATGCTGAACCCAGCCAAAGGCCAAAAACTGCAGCAGCAGAAGCAGGAGCAGAAGAACCCATAACCTGAGCTGCCTGCACCTTTATTTGGTATCAAGCCTTCAACTCATAATCCTAGCATGCATGAAACAGGGCAGGCCCACAGTAAACCCTGTAGTTGAAGATTATATAGGGCAGGGCAGACACCCTCAAATCCCAGTAAGTCCCAAGGCTAATAATCCTAGTGCAGTAATCCTTGTAGTTTAAAATCCCACAGGGTGTGTCAGATGTCACAATAATCCCAGAAATTGATCCTGAAGGGCAGGGCAGACATCCTCAAGTAACTAAGTCTTATATCTTGAGTTGTCTGCAGTTCCTGACATTGAAAATGATTTAGAAACATTTGTGACTTTGATGAAAAATGCTCCAAACCATTTGTACTTTTTTGTTATTTAGAAGGACATTTAGTAGATACTGTAATTGTTCACAAACACTTCTGTTGGAGAAAAATTTGGTCCCAAAACAAGTGTTTGGCAAAATTTTACTTGCATTTGTGAGCTCTGCATCAGGGACCAGCACAAGTTTGGTTGTTCTGCTGCATGAACCTGAACGTGACCATCTTCCTCAGATTCGTAGACTGAGTTAAGTTTGGGAACCAAGGTACCACACTGTTTGCATTTGTGTAAATACAAATGAATAACTACTTGTGATACAAATTTGAGTAATAAATAAATAAGTTTAAATGATTATAACCCACAATATAAACTAAATACACATGACTTTACATTGATAAAAATGACTAAGTTGCTGAACACTGACATTCACCCAGCCCAGACTTACAGCTGGTGGTTTGTAAGTCCATACTCTGCTCCTTGGTGGAGCTGTACCCTGTGCTTGCCCGTGGAGAACATGGACATACTGAGTATTGTAGGGAGGAAAGACAGTTGTAGAGCGGGATAGCCTGGCCAGGCCTCCTCAGCCTGGTGACTCTGATTAACATTGGTAATAAGACATGTAGGTAACAGGTTGTGTATGTTACTTTTCTCTCTTTGATAAGACAAAATATCTGATCTACAAGTGAAAGGGGAAAGGTTTTATTTAACTCATAGTTTGTAGAGGCTTCTGTCTATAAATGGCTCGCTCCAAGGTAGGGTGGCTCAGGGAAGAGGAGAGCCAGGTTCCGGCACCCACACAGTAGCCAAAGCAACAAGGAAGCTTAGCAGCACCTTCTAGCCCTTTTATCTTACCCAGACTACCAGGATAGGAGAGGTGCCAAACCAGTCAGTACCCTGGTTAGTATTCACAAACCCTCAGTCTCAGCATCACATACTCCAGATGCAACCACCTCTGGAAGAACCTTAGGTTTTGGGGGACACTAAACACAAGGCATAACATATGGGTACTTGATACATAATAAAAATGGCACTTGTGGGGCTGGGGATTTAGTTCAGTGGTTCTGTTGCCGCCTTGCAAGCACAATGACCCAGGTTAGATCCCTGGTAACCACATACAACAATGCTGGGCCCGGAGACTCATGTCCACCAGCAATCAGTACCACATATCATAGTGCCGGGGTGGTGGCTCACATCTATAATCCCAGCACTCGGGAGGCAGAGGCAGGAGGATTGCTGTGATGTGAGTTTGAGGCTGAGCTCAGGGCCAGCCTGAGCTACAAGGCAAGACTCTGTCTCAAAAAAAAAAAAAAAAAAAAAAAAGAAAAGGGAAAAAAAAGGCACTTGACTTTGTGTGCTTCTTCCCCAAGCCCATAGCCACGTTCTAACCAAGAGGAAAACATCCAAACATCAGATAAAGCCATAAATGGAAGGAATTACACAAAATACTTTTTATACTCAAGATTATTCCAGATCTTGGCAGTGGGAGTTCTTTCATACAGGCCGACAGTGGGTCTTTTTGACATTCCCTCATTATATTTTTGGGAGCTTGCCTATGTGTATGCGTGTGTGTATATATATGTATGTGTGTGTGTGTGTGTGTGTGTGTGTGTGTGTGTGTATGTATGTTATGTGTGTAGGCACTGAGGCAAGATCTCTTTATATAGTTCAGGTTGTTTATAAACTCACTACACGTCCCAGGCTGGCCTCAAACTCACAGCAGTCTTCCTGCCTCAGTCTCCCGAGTGCTGGGATTACAGATGTTTGCCACCATGCCAGGTGCTGGGAGCTTCCTCTTTGGCTAGTTTCATATTTTCTTGTTCTGGCTATGGAACTTACAGTTAAGTTCTCAGCTACTATGTAATTAAGGTGAAATAAAACACAAGGATCCTGAAGAGCCCCTCACGCTTCAACTCTACCCTTTGTGGCCTGTAGTTTTGCCATACTTCCTCATTGCTGACACAAAATGCTCCATGTCAACAAGTTAAAGGAGGAAGGGTTTATTTTGGGTCACAGTCTGCAGAGGTTTCGGTCTATAGTCAGCTGACCCCAAGGTGGGGGCGCAGCAGAAGGGCGTGGCAGAACGGGGTGGGCAGCTTGAGCAGCCGCACGCCTGCTTTCCCTCCCTCCCTGTCCATTCCTCTCCAGATTACCAGGGGGGCCTTCCTGTTGCCCACACCCATCACCACACTAATTCCAATCAATGGACTGATTTAGCACCATACAGCTTTTATCCATCCCAGTGTCACACGACGGAGATTCAGCTTCAAAAACCCCAACTGAGCTTACACGGCTTCAGAAGAAAACCAGGATACACCCTCTAACAGAACTCCAACTTATTGTTTTAAGTTTAATTTTTATAAGTACACGTTTACAGTATATGATGATTACATTTATCCTGAACTGGTACGTGTATATAACACATTTAAATTATTTTTTGTCCATTCCTCCTTGCCTCTTCCTATTCTTCATAGATCTACCATTTGTCAAAGTCCTACTTCCATTTGTTCTTCGATTTCTTTTCTTTTTTTGAGACAGGGTCTCGCGTTGAGGCTGCCTGGCACTCATTTAGCTCAGAGCCCCCTGCTTCTGCCTCCGAGTGCTGAGATTGCAGGCGTGAGCTACTAGGCCTGGCTGTGCTGCAGTTCTTCTTTCGACCTTTATCCCCTCTTCCCCCTTCCTTCTTTTTCCCCTTTCCATCTGAAAAAGATCTAAAGATCTCTTTACTTGCTATTATCTATTTTTATTTCAGTTTTTGTTTATATTTTAGGTTGCTCATGAAAGAAACTATACAATATTCAAACTTTACTCCATTTTACTTTGCTATTCTTCTTCCTCAAAAGAGTTAAAGCCATCAGATTCCAGAGATACATGCATCCTCAAGTTTACAACAACACAATTTGTAGTAGTTAAAGCTTGGAAAATAGCCTATATGACCATCAACAGATTCTCAGGAACCATTCTGTATAATTTTGGGAAAAATAATTTCACAATTAAAACTATGATTAGGCCTAGTTGTCCTGCCCACTGGCCAGCTATGGTGTGTCCAGACATAACTCTATCCTCATCACCTGTTACTACAACAGCCCCACTGGTCCCACAAACTTGATGTTCCAGGGCGGAACTACACCAGCTGAAGACACCATAGGCGTCTTCTACATATTTCCTCACTGCTCTAGCATGTAGGAGCCGTCTGCCCTCTTGAGTGATCTGTCACATTTGTTACTTCTGATATACTAGAACAACTGCCCTCTGGGACACCTGTTACACGCTCACCTCTGAGTGGCCTGTCACATTCCTGATGTACTGAATAAAAATGCAGCAAGCTCGGGTGTTTTGTCCTTGCTGCCCAGAGCAACATCGATCAGGTCCAAGCTCAGCTTCTTTGTTAAGTCTTCTTTCTGTCTAAATATTAATTCACCTTGTGCTGTTGGGTTCATAGGAGACCAGAACTACAGAGGTTCTAGTTACCTCTCCTTTCCCTGCTCTTTGTAACAGATGAATGCATAGAGAAAATATAGTATTTATACAGGGTGCACTACTCCACGCCGTAAAAATTGAACCACTTGTCCTCCTTTGACTGCACAAGTTTCAAAATCTCTGCTTCATTTCTCAGTCAGCTTTTGGAAAATCAAAAAATTGTCCTCAGAGGAACAGCAAGTTTCCATCCTTTAAACTTCTGTTTCTTTTAGATTTTGACCCACTTTTAAAATTTTCCCATTAGTTCACCAAGATGAACTGAAACTCAAATGAGCAGAAGGAAAGTCTCAATAAAAACAACACAAAAATAAAACCAAATAAAATGACAGAGGAATGCAACACAAAAACATACTTCTGACAAAGCTTAGTTATCACTGAACAACTTCAGGAAGCCTAACAGAGATAAAAAGAGAAAGGGTGTAGATCATGAAAAGCAGGAAATGGTACATAGCCTCTGAATACAAGCATAAGAAAATGACAACTTTGTGCTCATAAATTTGACAAGATAGAAAATGTGGACCAGTTTTTCAAAACCCACATACTTTCAAACTCACACTGGGTAAGATATATAACTCTAGTAGTCTTAAAATCATCAAATAAATTTAATCTACAATGAAAATACCCTTTAAATATTCCAACGTCTAAGTGGGTTCATTGAATAACTTTAGGAAATATTTAAAGAAAGATGAAAATTAGCTTTATAATTTATTCCAAAATATTAAAGAAGAGAAATTTGTCTAACTTACATTACAAGTTGAATATCGTATATTGCTCTTACACCAAAACCAGGCAAAAATAGTAATAGGAAGAATGGAAACCACAGACAAATGTCTCATTAATTTAAACACAAGATCCTCAAAAAACAGCAAATTAAACTTAACACTGTGTAAAAAGAATTATTCACTCTAATGTGTTAAAATTTATTCCACAATGAAAAGCTACTTGAATATTTGAAAACAGTACAGACAACTACCTTACCAACAGGCACAGAATAATCTAAAATTGTATTGCGTTACTTAAAAAACAGACTTCCTAAACTCCAATAGCCATGATGATAAAAGCTTGTAACAGGAACTACATTGTCCTGATAAAGAATATCTGAAAGCTAGATCTCCATTGTACTTAGCTGTGAAAGACTTAATCTTTTAAAATTAAGATTGAGAGCAAGCCAGAAATATCTACTTTTATCACTGTTACTCAACCCAGTTATAGAAATTCTAATCACAAAAATAAGAGATGAAAAAGAAATACATGGCAGGGCTGGGGATTTAGCTCAGTGGTTCCGGCGCCTCCCTTGCAATCACCAGGTCTCAGGTTTGATCCCTGGTAAACCGCATACCACAGTGCCAGGCGTGGTGACTCACACCTGCCAGCAACACAATGCCTGGCGTGGTGGCGCACGTTTGTAATCCCAGCACTCAGGAGGCAGAGGCAGGAGGATTGCTGAATTAGGACTACCCTGAACTACAAAGCGAGACCCTAGTGGGTGGCTACGTCTGCCTGTGTTTTGGGGCCGTGGTCATATCTTTCTCCAGTCCTGCTCAAACCTGCGGATAACTGGAGCACCAGGGAACAATTCGACTGTAGTCTCACAAAAGTCTTGATTCAGAATTATCTTAGTAACCCATGTCAAGTCTCGCAATTCTCAGAAATTGTAATATCATGTTTATTGCTTTAAGTGACAATTTTAGGCTAATCTGAAACTTTTTTTTTTTTTTTTTTTTTTAGGGTTTTTTTGAGACAGGGTCTCGCTTTGTGGTTCAGGCTGGCCCTGAGCTCAGCCTCAAACTCACATCACAGCAATCCTCCTGCCTCTGCCTCCCGAGTGCTGGGATTACAGGCGTGAGCCACCACGCCCGGCACTGTGGTGTGTGGTACTGGTTGCTGCTGGGGTGAGTCTCCATGCCCAGTATGGTATGTGGTAACCGGGGATCGAACCCTGGTCCTTGCGCTTGTAAGACAGGCGCCGGAACCACTGAGCTAAATCCCCGGCCTAATCTGAAACATTTTAATACCTAGTGAGTTCAATGTAGAGTAGTGTATTAGATTAGGTACAGACTGCTAAAAAACACTAATCCAAAAGAGAAGGTATGACATTAAGATGTAAAGTTTTATCAGACCAAGCAATAAATGATCACGTTTATTTTCTGTTTCTTAAACCTGAGAAGGCAAGGAATTTGTTCTTATTCATTGATATAAACTGAATACACCAAGTAGAAACTTGTGTGAAACAGAAATACACATCACAGTAGATTTTTATAAACATTTGATGAGAAAAATAAATGGACAAATGAAATCATAAATGCTGAAGTGTATAACTATTACTACAAGCATTTAACACTCTTTACTTACTGTATCAGAAATGCTATTTTAACGTTTATATTAACTCTTGAACAAATTGAACTTTAATTTTAAGGGACTTATCCAGTACTTTTTTTTTACATTGCTGAATGTCAAGGCCAAAGTTGTCTGAAAAGAAGAAGATTTATTATACATGTTTAGAATGAGTACTTCGAAGCAACACATTGAACTTCAACATAGTGACTGCTTCAAGGAAGCTCTGGGAAAAGTGATCATATTAACTTTGCTAAGGATAAAATATCTCAAACATGTCATTAACTTGAAACAGCAGAGGGCTTTTTCTTGTGCCAGTCCTTTCCTGGCTGCCCTGTGCTTCCAGCTCTAGAAGGCTGGGGGTTTAGCTGTGTTTCCTGTTCTGGGGCCCAGAGTGAAGGTGAAGTCTCTGGGTGGCACCAGAGTGGTGCCAATGCTCAAGGTCGACTACACAAGAGTACCACACAGTCTCTGAAGCGTTATCGGCATGTGCTCACGTTGGCTCTCATTTTGTTGGCTGAGGATATGTCAAACTCTAAATGTCCCGGGGCCTGAACATACGTACCTCCCACACACAAAACGAAAGCAAAGTAGAATACTTCTAGCATTAATGCAGTCAACTCTCCAGGTATTCCATAGGTTTACAATAGGAGCTAATCATCCCTATTATTTGTTTTACAAATACTTATCTCTGCAAAACAAATGTGTTTTCCAACAATCCAATCAACAACGCCTTATGGGGGCATGCTAATAATTAGTGTTTGGGAGAGTAGACCCTCTGGAAAATCCCTTAAACGTCCTACTCTAGATATAGTATAGCTTTTCTCCTCCACATTCTGCGCTTTCTTTCCCTCTGTTCTCTCCCTTGAGAGGATGAATTCTGCGATGGCACAGTAGGAATCCTGCGCCCTCTTCCTGCTTGGCAGGAGATCTCAGGGACGGAGGAGCGCAAAGTTAGGTGGATTGCTGCTTTGGCCTTTCCCATGAGATCAAACGAAGGGCTGCGTCCCTGGCTCTGACTGATGGGAAGCGTCTTTTGTCTTCACTGCCGGCTTCAGCCGTATCTGGGGCCCGCATAGCTGAGTCCAGACTTGCAATTTTTATAGAACGAAAATCTCCGTCCAGTCTCTCGTGAAAGGCGGCTGTGGAAGCAGTCTAAAGGTCATCTTCTGGCTGCGAGGTACACGGGAAGGCAGTCTAGGGATCCTGACGTCTTGTTCATTTGATTGAGCTTTCACAGCGCTCTGTTGCCTCTTTGCCTTCTTACAGTTCAATCACAGCAAGACCTCAGGCTGCTTGTTTACATCTTCCTCAGACTGACATAAGGAAACATCTATAAAAGGTTCTTACTGCTAGAGTGGAACGAAAATGTTTACCTGGAGTATTCACAGTTGATAATGAAAAATTATTATGGCTATATTTTGCTAAATTGGAAATGTCAGCTTCAAAATCCATTATTGTATGGATAGATAAACATGGAAATTGAAAAGCTTACCTCTCGTCCATAATGTGCTTTGAAATCTAGAGACAAAAATGAACCCTGACGTCATACACAATATTTTGTTCACATAGAAAATTGAAAGATTCTCAACCCGTTCATTCTGTTTTGGAACAGATGCTGTTACTACGACAAGTGGCTAAGAAGATGGTAGACACACAAACCTGCCCCTGAGTGGTGCAGACATCACTCGCAGAGCTGAAGATGCCCTGGCTTTCTCCGCTGCCCCTCATTTTCACAGGAAATATGGTCTCACCTCACTCTCCACGCGGTCGGAAGCTACAAATGAGTCACTCGAGTTGGAGGATTCTACCATGAGCTATGAAATAGCATCTGTTCTCCCTTTGCTTTTACAGTTGAAGTCAGAAGCTCATAAAGTACAATAAAGGATGTCCACTCACTAATCAAAATTAACATAGCAATAATTCCACGTGCTGTACTTAATGTATTCCCTGGATTTTTTATTGTACCCTGTTTACCATGAAGCACTAACAACCAGAAAGCCTTCCCTTCAGCCTTCTAGACCAAAGACCTGAGTGGACCTCGCAAGCTTTGCCGGCAGTTCGCCACAGCTCATTACACATCATCTTTTGCTTTCCACATCACATACATTGATTTTATCTCCGGTGACCAAAGCAGCACAAAGTGGAGCTCGGATAAAATGGTTTCTCTAGAAACATAATCTGCCCCATTTCCTTAAGCACACAGTTCTTTATCATTTAGTCATTTACCAGGTCCATCTCTTAACTGATGCCAAACTAAACAATGGAAATATCAGAGAATGAAAAATGAAAACTCCTAGAATGGATATTTTAAAATACAAAAGAAATGCTGGGGAACTTGTAGCTCCAGATTTCCATAATAACGACACAAAATTACTTTTTATAGTTAAAATCATATTGAGGTGCTTTGCTGTATTATTATTTTTAATACCAGAAATAATTCTAACTGCTATTATTGTATGTTTGTTCATCTCAGAGGAACATGTTTTCTCTTCCCCAGCAGGCTGAGCCCTAGGAATGCCTGTGTATGAGGATGTGGACAGAGGATCCAGGCAGAGACATAATTTTTTTTTTTTTTTTTTTTTTGAGACAGGGTCTCGCTTTGTGGTTCAGGCTGGCCCTGAGCTCAGCCTCAAACTCACATCACAATCCTCCTGCCTCTGCCTCCCGAGTGCTGGGATTACAGGCGTGAGCCCACCACGCCCGGCACTGTGGTATGTGGTACCAGTTGCTATTGGGTGTGGGTCTCCACACCCAGTATTGTTATGTGGTTACCGGGGAATCGAACCCGGGCCCTTGCGCTTGCAAGACAGGCGCCGGAACCGCTGAGCTAACTCCCCGGCGCCAGAGACATAATTTTGCGTGACTCTCTCCAGGGTTCACATGGAGCAGTGGTGGTGACTGCCCGGGGCTTTCAGTGACAACGGACAGTCGGCTGCAGCGTGTGCCTGAGGTCGCCACCACCAGCAGGTACTAGATAAATCGGTGTGACGCTGAAGAGCTTTCTTTTCATTCCAAGATATCTCAGCTGTTTGGAATATTTTTCACCACATTAAATACACTTTAATCAAGTGGAAGCACATCATTAAAAACGTCTTTTGATTTCAGGAAATTTATTACTTGCTAAAGGAGTGTAGACGAGACTTCGCTTACTTTTCCGTAGGTACCTCCCGATTAGTACTGTAACGAGGCACCACACGGGTCTCCACTTTCGCTTGTCCCTTTCTCTTGTGCCTTAATTTCTTTAAATACACACGAAAGCAGAGGTTCAGCACTGTTTATGGCAGGGATGTGAATGTTTACTCTTAAGTTTTAATCATAAATGTAAAAGGCTAAATGAAAGTACAGTATATTATTTTACACAAATATAGAAAGAGTTAATAGGTTCAGGCTGATGCTTGCTACCAATTTTTTCAATGGATACACATTTTACAATTCTTATTTTTGAAATAAAGATATAAATGCTCTCAGAAGAAAACTTACCTTAACTTTATAAGCAATATTTTAAGTGCTTTGAAGTTATGTTTTTGTATCTGATAAAATGTAGGTTTGTCAGCTATCACTATAGAAAAACTGTTGTGGACTTTACACTCATTCTAGCTCAAAATTAAAATAAGAACGAGGGGTTTCTGGGAGCATGCCGAGGCCGTCAACAGCAGCACGTCGCCTCTCTGGGACTCAGGATCCGAGCCCTGGAGTATAAGGACTGGGCACGAAATGGAGGAGGAAGGCAGATCTCCAGGACCACGCAGGGAGCTGACGGGGGAACTGGAGCCACGGAGAAAGTGAGGAGACAGCTCCAGCTCTCAGCGTGGAGAGCCGTGGGGCAAGCCGGACTGTCCCTGGCTCCTGGCTTGAAGCATGAGGAGGTCCAGTGTCCAGACTCAGTGAAGTGGGTGCCTCCCGGGACTGCAGGGAGAAACACACCAGTGAAATGGAGCAGCAGAAGCCACGAGCTACAACGGAGGGTGACTGCAGTGCAAGCACCGCTACGTCCCCAGGGAGAGGGAGGGGCTGGCCAGCGCCGTGTGAGGGGGGGCCACTGAACCAGGGCTCAGAGCACTCACTAATTTCATTTTTTTGAGACAAAGTCTCGCTTTATAGTTCAGACTGGCCCTGAGCTCATTATGCAGCCCAGGCGAGCCTCAAACTCAGAGTGATCCTGCCTCTACCTCCCTAGTGCTGGGATTACAGGTGTGAGCCACCATGCCAGGTACTGTGGTGTGTGATTAGTGGGGACTGAACCCAGACCCTTGTGTTTGCAAGGCAGGTGCTGGAACTACTGAGCTAAGTCATTGAGGTTACACTAAACTTATTTTTAAACTATATTTCATTAAGATTAAAAAACAGGCAATGTAACATATTTGTTTATGTCTTTGGAAACTGATGTAACCAAAGATCCAAACACTGTCTTCCACCGCTAATGTGCCAAGAGAGCTGTTCCCTGGATATTAAAATGCCCCAGGGGTCCTACGTGGAGAAGGTATAATTAAGTCCTTACAGTCACACGTCTGCATGAGAAGCGTGTTGCCTAGTATTAAACGTCACCCTCCTTCTTTACTTTGCACAATTAATCACCCGCAGGAACATCAAAGACAAGTTATGATTAAACTTCAAACACCTTCAGTAAGTGAAGGAGACAGAGAATTGTGCTTACCTTCCCTTACAGGTTACAGTTATCAAACGCTTGCTTATGACTAGAAGGAAGGAGCTAAATATAAATTTAAACTGTTTTTTTTTTTCATAGAGAACCGCGTGAAATGTGAATCACAGATCATTGGGTAAAGGATAAATGAATTTTCTTCTTTTTATTTTAATGTGTGGCTGTTTTGAAATGATAGCCAAAAAAAAATCAACTTTAAGATTAGGGTGGTATGTACAGTGAAGTTATAACATGACACAGTGGCACGACTCTGTATCATATCTTTTCTCTGGTATGACAAAATAAAGATGTAAATGAGTTCTAGAATGTATGTTATATATTGTGAAATAGAAAACACTCAAAGAGTAATGGAGTGAAGGGGGAAAAATAATGAGATTATAACAAAAAGAAAGGAAACAAAGTTTATGTATATGGGGGTGGGGGTGGGAGGATGGGTAGGGTTATGGGGAAAAAATGAGAATTAAGTTGTGTCGTATACTGGTACAAATTCTCATTGTTGAATGCAATCATGATGTGTATATGTAATGTACCAATAAAGATTTCAATTAAGGGCCGGGGAGTTAGCTCAGTGGTTCCGGCACCTGTCTTGCAAGCGCAAGGGCCCGGGTTCGATTCCCCGGTAACCACATACAATACTGGGTGTGGAGACCCACACCCAGCAGCAACCAGCACCACATACCACAGTGCCGGGAGTGGTGGCTCACGCCTGTCATCCCAGCACTCGGGAGGCAGAGGCAGGAGGATTGCAGTGATGTGAGTTTGAGGCTGAGCTCAGGGCCAGCCTGAACCACAAAGCGAGACCCTGTCTCAAAAAATCCTAAAAAAAAAAAAAAAAAAGATTTCAATTAAAAAAAAAAAAAAAGAATTAGCTCACAGGAAGAGGCCCCCGGTCACTCATCAATGTCATTGGCCTAAAGCTGCAGAGCTGGGGACTGGGCGAAGCCTCGTACCACAGGGTCGCCCCAAGAACGCTAAAAAACGGCGCGCAGAGGCTGAGCAGTTCCATCCACGAACACCCGTCCTGATTTCCAGGGCTGCTGCGCAGGAGAGGGGGGCGCTGGCTGCAGAAGCCGCCTGAACCGACGCATCGCTGCGCTGCCAGCTGAATGCTCAGCTCCGAAGAGCAGCAGCCTCGCTCGGGGTCCGAGCGCCTCAGGGGACGCAACTCTGCAGAATCCCTCGGCAGCCAGCCCTCCGGCCAGCCTTGGGCTGAACCCAAGAGATGAGAGATGGGACTTGGCCTGGCTTCACACCGCGGGACCTGGGGTCCGCCGTCACGCGGGTCTGTGCCAGCCTCGGAGCAAGGATCTGAGTGTGAGCTGGCGTGTAGATCAACCGTGCATCCTGGTCTGTCGCCTGATCTGTTCCTGGCCTTTTTCTAATGAGAATATGAATCCCAAAGCTGTTAGGATTCGGTTGAAATGTAAATCACATGACATGAAAGTCACACCTGTAAGTTTTCAATAAATATTAATAATCCGTTCATTTTCCTTAAATTTCCATCCCAGCTACCATTTCTGGATATTTTTAAATCTTTATCTTCTTTATATTCCCAGGCAAAGCCTTTTTATAGCTTTGATTATATGTTAAGCTTGAGTCTGTTGATGCTGAGTAACTATGATCTCCATCTTTGTTTTTGACACTTTAATGACATTTCAAGTTGATTTGAACGCTGAGCATTCAAAGGCAGTAACACAGGCAACAGTTCTGTCTTTTTACAATTTTACCGGCTGTGAAATTTCCCAGAAATGAAACAGGCGGATCTCACAGTAAACAACATTAGGTACAGAGTATTTTGGAAATCTAGTGAGCATACTGAATCAAGGAAGACCCGCACTTACCTCACAAGCACAATCTCCAGTGCTCCGCTGCGCCACCAAAAAAAAAAAAAAAAAAAAAAAAAAAGAATTCTGTATATCCTTGCCAGCATTTGTTATTTCTATGTTTTTGGAAATAGACCTTCTAACTGTAGATAGATGGTATCCCATTGTAGTTTTGATTAACACTTCTATAAGAGAAATACGATATCTTAATATGAACCAATATTTTTGTGAGATATAGTGTTAGACAATCATATGATCTTATTCCTAAGCAAATGGCAAGCAACTATGGGTCATAACCCATAACTGGGCTATTTTATTACAGTGATGAACTGCTAATGTATTAAAACACAAGGTTTTATTTGTATTACTATATTTTTAAGTTTTTTCTTTACAAATTTACATTTTATAAAGCAGAAGCAGTATTTTAATTGCCATACTGATAGAATTTTCTAGCAATAGACTGTTCTGCTTAACTGCTTATTCTGTTTTTGTTTAAGCTACGGTGACTTATTAAATCATATAGTTTGTTAAAGATTATTAATTTTACTTAGATTGTATAATATTAGAAATTAAACAAACTAAAGTTACTGTTTAGTGTTTTTCCTTTGTTTTAGATTAGTAAAATATGTTTCGGAAATATGTTGAAGTGCCCGAGGAGCCACACTGGAATTCTTCTCTCCTGTCTCCGTGCGTTGCACTCTGGAGAGCCTCGTGGGTACTGCTTCTCTGTCACAAAGGTGTTTTAGCTTTTACCTGTACAAAAGAGGCTCATTCCTATGTCAGGAATGAGTTGGGTATCAGTTGAAGATAATACTGTACTAATTATCAGTTTCCTGTTCCATTTTTATATTTAGGGCATCTAACATCTTTAGGTAAAATATCTGCTCTTCTAACTCACCAATGGGTAGTAGTTAACCTGGGCTCCCTGACTATTTTCCACATGCAGGTATTAAATTGCTTCCAAAGTCTTCAAACTATGCTCAAGAGGAAGTTACATCTCAAGGGACATTTTTAGAGATGTAAACAGAGAAGAGGCCTAAGGGAATTAGCCGTCTGTGTTCAACATTTTCTAGCATTCACCAACTGTGTTTCTTCTGCATAGTAAGCTCTTCACCACTCAAGAGCACCAGATTTTAATGACCTTTTGGCTCTGAAGTCTTCAGCTGAGGATAATCATTTGCAGCTCTCAGGAGTTTAAAGGTAAGTTACACCTGAATGCATTTGTTCCACGGACATGTTACTTGTGGATTTTAGAAAAAATTACCCTAATATAATTGGACTGACATGACAACTTTGAATCTGATTCAGAAAGTATTAAATATTCTGATACATTTTGTTCACCTTGAATGTGAACAAAGATCAATGATCATCAGATATTGATGAAACCATAGATAATGCAGAAGTTACTGAACACTATATAGAAATCAAATTAAAATATATATATAGCAATATGATTACAATGCTTAAAAATGTACAATTTCTTCCATAGAAGTGAATCTAGTTCGACCTTTAAATATTACATCATCTTGTAAAATATGTAAATAAGAAAAACAAATATACCTAAAACAATTTTTGTGATGAGTTTTTTCTAAAAATGATTTCAT
>PVIR01032928.1:0-11658 GCA_004026965.1 Petromus typicus | reverse complement strand
GCCCTGGAATTTTTTCATATAGCTTTCAATGTGCTTTCTTTGTTCTGTAATTTCAACACTATAACTATAATATGATGCAATGAGGTTATTTTCTGGTCACAAGTAGTAAGATTCTAAATGCCTCCTGTACTTGAATATCCATATTCTTCTCAAGATTTTTCTGTTTTTATCCTGAATAGTTTTTCTATGCCTTTTATCTCTATTACAGAGCCTTTTTCTATTCCAAAGACTCATAAATTTGGTTTTTCATTATATTCAGTGGTTCTATATGTTTAGATCATAATTTCTTATCTTTTTTGTTGCTATCCAAAGATCATAATTTAACTTATTTTCCAGCCGTAAAATTACATCTTCTGGTTGATCTAGTGTATTGGTGATGCTTTCCACTGAATTTTTTAATTTAAGTTCTTGATCATTTTAGTTCCAATTTGTTTGGGGATTTTTGGAACTTCTATATTATTCTTTCCTATCCCAAATTGTCTTTCCTATTTCATTTCATTGTTTATTTATATTTGCTTTTATTTCATTGATCATGTTTGTAACCATCCTTTTGTAACCATTCTTTGGCATTGTATCCACCTTGATATCATTGGAATCAATTGCTATGGAAGTATTACTTTATTTAACTTGTTTTCTCATATGTTAAGTTTCTATATAGAAATTGTGTTGTAGGGGAATTCTCTCACTTTTTCCCATATGGGCTGTTCTTAGGTAGAGGTTTCTCTTGATTATATGCTTCAGGGTATTGGTTTATTACTTAATATTAAGTGTATTTCTAAGTGTATTATGTTGTGCATTTTCCCTGAGGTTTCTATGGGATTGGTGAAGATTAATATTATACACTGTGTAAGAGCCTGAGGATACATTTTCTTTGTAAATATCACAAGAGTGATCCATGACTTGCAGTTAAGGTCAGTGTGCTTTAAAAAGCAGAGTATGTGAAGTGAATCCTTTATGTACACTTGTCTAATTTTGTCATCCCAGTGCAGCTTGAAAGGTTATGAATATGACCTATGCTGAGGTCTTTCATACATGTGAGATCTACAAAAGTTGTATTGTTCTCTCTGGTATTGCTGTGGATATGAATGTCCAGCAGCAAGACATCAGTTCTCTTCAAATTATGTCCAAATAGCCCTAGTTCATTAACCAGCAGGTTTTTAAAATTCAAATCTGTATTGGTACATTATGAATACACATCATCATCGCATTCAACATTGAGAGTTTGTGCCAGAATATGACATGACTTGATTCTCATTTTTCCCTTTCCCCCTTCCCTGAAACCCCCCATCCCCTATATACACATAAGCTTTATTTCCTTTTTTTTTATTACTATCACATTCTTTTCTCTTCATTATTTACCCCTGCACTCTTTCCTTTTAAATATTTTCTATTATACAATATCAACTATATATACTAGAACTCATTTACCTCTTCATTTTCTCATACCAGGAAAGATACAATATCTACAAATCTGCTTATTATCCCATCATTTAGGTTGAAGTATTCATCAAGGATGAAATAGGACTAAAAATGCAATTTCTTAACTCAAGCAGGTTGGGGATGTGTATCAGTACAGGACCCTTCCAGCATGCATGTGGTGCTACGTTCAATCCCAGCACTGCTCAGAGGGAAGACAACAAACAATAATGGCAATCTTTGCATAAAAGCAAACCCTATCTCGTAATATAATAAAATCTCAAAAACCCATAACCACAGCACTTATAACCAGAAAAAAAGAAATAGGTACAGACATATAATACACTAAAAAGTTAAAGAATAATAAAATAAAGCACAACAAAATAAATAAGACAAACGAAATACAGTAGCTAAAGTGACATAAGAAATGTAAAAAGATATAAAACAATGGGAAAATGAGAAAGAAGAGAAAACATAGTGTCATATAGAATCCAGTTTAAAGAGATGATAGTTTATAGAAAGCATCATTCACAGATAGCTCCAAGATATTCACTGAAGTCAGTCAGAGTTTGGCCACATGAGGTGGTAGACACCAACCACTGGAATGCAAACTTAGCAAGATAGTAAACAGGTGAAATACACAAAAATAGGAAAACTGTCCCCTAGCCCAGGCACTGCTCCCAGTGCAGCTCAGCAGACCCATGAGGTTACTTTGCCAAGATGTGCCCTGTAATAATGGAAAGGTGCTTCCCTGTGCATGGGCTCAGTCCCTACAGCCATACTGTGGATTGACCAAAAATATTCAAGAGAAAAGGATACGGGGGAAGCTGCTGGGCACTCACCCCAGATCCACTGTCCACATCAACAGCAGCCAAGCCACATGGTTCCCCCCATAGTCTGAAATAACAAGTGCTTGCTGGTTCAAGTGTGTTGTATTATGCAGTCATGGTGGTATACAAAATGAGTAGTTACTCAGAGATAAGACTTAGTTCAGTCACTAAGAGCCCCAAAGGGGCCATCTCAACCGATATCAAACTCCCAGAAGAAGCCCCAAAGCCAAGAACTGTCTGGCTCTTATTTAGCATATCCATGTCAGAGAAAAAGAAAAGCAGTTTGGGCAAGAAGCTGTCTCAAGGCTAGTCAGTTTTATTGAGGAAAGGGCAAGGACAACAGCTGAACACAACATGCTTCACTAATCTAAACTTCTTTCATTCCTCACAGAGCCTGCATGCTTTTGGCCCATAGTTTAACCATTAACTCCTTGGCCAAGTCCCCCACACAAGAACTCTTAACAGAGCAAGTCTGAAGTCCAAGCACTGTTGGGGCACTAACTGAGTTAGGGATAGAACAACAATTAATATGCTAGACAATCTTGCTGAGGGAAACAAGTATGAGAATCAACTCAGTGATCTGGGATGCTGGGACCTGCAGGCAGCGGGAGTATAGAGAAACAGCTGAGAAAAGCACTTCCTAGCCCAGGATGCCACAGAAATCTCGGACATCTGGGTAAGTGGAGACAAGGGAGCTAGGAGTTTCCAAGATGGAGAGAGGACAGGTTGGAGAATTCTGTAAGACTGTGGCTAGCTGAAAACATTGAGCTGAAATACACAATGCTTCACTACTGATCCTATGAAGGCCAAGCCCAGACTAAGGACAGAGGCCATAAAATCTATGTTATGGAAAAGAATCTGAGTCTAGGGGACCTTTTGCAAGGACCAGCAGAAGCAGAACTGCCTGGAGACAGTTGGAGTAAAGACAATGTTAGGGTCACTGGCCAGCCAAACCTCAGATACAGAAGTGTTAAAATCCATTTGGAAGGAATAATTCACCCACTGGTCAATTTGCAAAGTTTCCAGTCACAACCACAGAGAAATGGCATTCAGGCCTCTAAAATTTCTACAAAACCTCAACTATTTGAACTGGGGTAGAGGAGTAATCTGACTTAATTTAGACTCTCGTATAAATAGCATCACAGTGAAGAATATTGGATTGGTGTTTTTACTTTTTTTTCTCTCTGATATTTCTTTTTGAGAGAGGGAAGAGTAAGGACTGTATGTGTGCTTGTAAAAGCTCAGAACTGCTAGTTATTGCTTTGTTTCTGTTTTAACTTACCACCCCATACTATTTTCTCTGACACCAAAGCTTTCCTTTTCTTTCATGATGTTTCAATTAGTTCATTAATTGAACTCAAACCCTCTGTTTGAATCCATTGTTCTGAACCCATTGTTCATTTAAATCCCTTCCTCTTTTATTTTTACTCCTAATGCCACCTCAAATTTTACTCTTTTCCCCCTCTTTCTTTGTATCAGTAAAAGAATTTCTGCTCTTTGAGTATATCTGTGGGGCATATGTGTATATGTTACTGTGTATGAATGCTAATTATAATTTTAGTTTCTACATTGACTTGTTCTTAGTTCTTAGTTCTTATATTGGCTTCTCAAATGTTCTCTCACCAAGAATTGCTTTTTTTTAATTCAAATCTTTATTGGTACATTATGAATACACATCATCATCACATTCAACATTGAGTTTGTACCAGAATATGACATGACTTGATTCTCATTTTTTCCCCTTTCCACCTGCCCTGCAACCCCCGTCCCCTATATACATAATCTTTGTTTCCTTTTTTCTTTATTATGGTCACATTCTTTTTCCCCTTGTTATTTACTCCTACACCCTCTTTCCTTTTAAATATTCTCTGTTTCACAATATCAACTGTACACATTACAACTCATTTACAACTTCATTTTCTCATACCAGAGAAAAGATACAATATTTACACATCTGTGACCTATTTATTTCACTTATGAAGATATCCTCAAGGTACGTCCATTTGAGTATGAATGGCTCAATCTTATCATTTTTAACAGCAGAGTAATACTCCATTCTGTAAAAGAACCACATCTTCTTTATCCAGTCTCCAGTTGATGGACATTTGGGTTGTTTCCAAGACTTAACAATCACAAACTGAGCTGCTATTGTACATTTCAGATATACATAATGATAACATTTATCATAGGGAATTTGTACCTGTACATAACATACTTGGTTCTTTTTTCCCATTTTGCTCCCCTCCCTTCAATCCCTCTTTCCCTCCTTATTAACCAAAGCTTCATTTCTATTTTTTCTTGTCTTATTTTTCTTCCCCTTCCTTTCTTTCACCCTCCTTCCCTCCATAATGTCCCTTCCCATCTGAACATTTTCTTCCTATTTCAAAATATCTGTTATGCATTTTGGTCCTTATTTATGCTTTCAGTTTCTCACACCAGAGAAGCAATGTGGTTTTTGGATATATGCGTATGATTTATTTCACTTAAAAATATGGTCTTAAGGTGTATCCATTTAACTAAAAATGTCACAAGTTTATCCTTTTTATGGCGGAGTAGTACTCTGTTGTATACTCCCTAAAAACACATTTTTCACCAGAATGTGTCAAGTACAGGTACAAATTCCCTACAATGAATGTGATCATTATATACACCTAAAATGTATCAATAAACTTGATTTTAAAAACACATTTTCTTTATCCACTCTTCAGTTAATAGCATTGTCTGAGGAACATTTGGCAAAATATTTTCCCACTCTGTGAGTTTTCTCTTCACTGTGTTGGTGGTTTCTTTTGCTGTGCAAAAGCTTCTTAATAAGATAAGATCCCGATTGTTGATTCTTTATATTTCCTGTGGTTGAGGTTTTGTTCATAAAGTCTTTGCCTTCACCAGTGTCTTCAAGACTGCTACCTATTCTATCTTCGAGCAGATTCAATGTTTCTGTTTTAATATTTAGATCTTTGACCCATTTCAATTTTACTTTTTGTACATGGTGAGAGATCTTTTAATCTAGCATATGAAAAGACAGTTTTTTAGCACCATTTTTCAAAGAGACTGTCTTTGTTTCCATGAAAGTGTTTGGCCTCTTTGTCAAAGATAAGAAGGCTGAATGTGTTTAGAGTTGTTTTTGCATCTTCTACTATGCTTGATTCTTCAAGTCTGTTTTTTTTGTTGTTGTTTTTGTTTTTTTGCCAATCCATGCAGTTTTTCCTTAAGAAATGAATTCTGTAAAGTTTAATTTAAAAAATTAAAGAGTTAAGAATAATACACAGGGGCCGGAGATTTAGCTCAGTGGTTCCAGCGCTTGTATTGCAAGCGCAAGGATCTGGGTTCGATCCCCCAGTAACCATATACAATACTGGGCGTGGAGACTCACGCCCAGCAGCAACCAGTACCACATGCCACAGTGCTGGGCATGGTGGCTCACGCCTGTAATCCCAGAACTCGGGAGGCAGAGGCAGGAGGATTGCAGTGATGTGAGTTTGAGGTTGAGCTCAGGGCCAGCCTGAACTACAAAGCGAGACTCTGTCTCAAAAAACCTAAAAAAAAAAAAAAAAAAAGAATAATACACAATTCATTCTATTAGAGTAATATTACTTCAATATCAATATTTCATAAAACTTTTCAAGAAAACAATAGGGAAATATTATTTTAACATAAATACAAAATCCTGATGAAATCTGAATGATTATAAAAATTAATCCTCATAATATATTATTTTAAAAGAAACAAAAGTAATTTATCATACCAACAACCAAAAAAATTGCTTCAAGTAAATCATCTTAAAAGTCTAGTATTTATACAGTCCCTTTCCACAACATTGGAGAAGCTAGGCTTTGTATACACGCCTGCATATTCCTACAACTTCTCAGAGTCCTTTGGACAATGACTGAGAAGATAAACCGTGCAGGAAACAATGTCAAAAAATTAAAAAATAAATAAGTCCAGTATTTATTCCCACTCTAAAAATCCGGGAAACAAAGAACGAAAACTTCTTCAGCCTGATAAGCACTTATAAAATGTGCAACTGACATTGCATCTAAGTTTTGCCTTTATACTTTTTCTCTAACATTAGTGAGGTGCACTCTCAGTGTGTATATTCAACATCATACCAGACATTCCTTGCAAGGCAGTAAGGCAAGAAAAGTAAGCATATTCAGGTTGGAAAAGTGCAAAAGCTATATGTTCACAAACAGCATTTTTAATGATATACAAAAGTCTATGGAATTTGAAAAAAATTAGTGAGGTTTACAACTTTACAGTTTATAAGATCAATATACAAAACCAAAAATGTTATTTCTATACAAAAAGAATGATCAGATGAAATAAAATAATGCAGTTTTTAATCATGGCAGCTTTGTAATATAATTTCAAGTCAGGGATTGTGATGCTCCCTGCCTTGCCTTTGTTACCTGGAATTGCTTCTGCTATTCTAAGTCTCTTCTGATTCCAGATGAATTTTAGAATTTAGGATTTTTTTTCTAATTCTGTGAGATTATGCTATTGGTATTTTGATCAAGATTTCAATAAATGTTGGGAGCCACACCTCGGGAATTTAGCCATTCTCCTTTAAGATGGTCACCTCTGGTGCTGCACTGAGTCATCATCATCAGAAGCGCTGCACTGCTAAGGAGGTTACCAAAAGTCAGTGACAAAGATCTGCAACCCCCTCTGTGGTTGCTTCCCTGGCCAATTTAAAATTAACCCTGAGATGGCTTGTTCCGTAGGAAGTGGTCTAAATGACCTATGTCCACAAGGTATGCATGATAACAATTCAGTTAAACAAGAACGCCATGTTGGCGAGACTGTGTTTACTCTCTATACTGTGACTTGTGAGATAATTAAGTAACATGGCACAACTCCTGTTCTTTCCTGATGGATAACAACTGTGTCAGAATATATGATATATAGCTGTGGTTAGGTTAAAGTTCTAAGGAAATATTAACCCAGATAGAATATAGATAGAAATCTTTAAAGAACTGAAAATTGGTTACCCCGGTTGCTATATGTGTTTGACTCTTTAAAATATCCTGTGATTATTAACCTTTGCTCGTGATTGATGAAGTCATTTAACAGACTTAGTTTTTAAGGTATAAAAGAGACCTGAGAAATAAACATGGCGCTCACTCGGTATTGACCGATGAGCCCTTCCAAAGTCCTGCTGTCCTGTCAATCACTTTTCTCATCCTAACCCCTCCGGCTCAAGGACCCCATTGCTCTGCCCGGCTGGCCCCAGCAAATAAATATATATAACAGTTTTGTAAGTACGACTGTTTTCATTGTATTGATGATATATTGGCTCTTCCTTCCCAAGAACAAGGGATATCTTTCCATTTTCTGATATCCTCTTTGATTTCCTTTTTCAGAATTGTGTAGTTGTTTTGTTTTTTTTTTTTCCTTTTGGCTACTGAGGATTGAACTCAAGACCTTGCAGCCAGCTTCTGCAGTGTAGGATTTATCACTTTTGCCTCACTCAAGACCTTGCACTTGTAAGAGAGACACCAGAACCATTGAGCTAAATCCCCAACCCAAAGTTGTGTAGATTTTAACACAAAGGTATTTTACATTTTTCATTAGATTTATTCCTAAGTATTCTGGGGTTTGTTGGGATGCTATTGTGAAAGGTATGGTTGCTCTAATTTCTATCTCAGTGAGTTTATTTATGTACAGGAAAGTTATTGATTTTTGGGTATTGACTTTGGATCCAGCTACACTACTGAATTTCGTAATTAAATCTAGAAGTCTTTTGATGGGATTTTTGGGGTCTTCTATGTAGAGTATCATGTTATCCACAGATAATTATAATTTGATTTCTTCCTTTCCTCTTATTCTTTTTCTTTCTTTTGTCTAATTTCTCTGGCTGATGTTTCCAGAACTGTATTGAAGAAGAATGGTGGCAGTGGACATCTTTGTCTTGTTCCTGATTTTAGAGTGAAAGCTCTTTTTTGACCATTAGTATAATATTTGCTGTTGGTCATAGATGTCATAGACGACATTCATCAGGTTGTGGTAGGAGTTTTGTAATGAGTTAGTGCTGAATTTTGTCAAATGCTTTTCAACATCTATTGAGATGATCATGTGGTTTTTGTCCTTGGCTGTGTTAATATCGTGTATCACATTTTTTATTTGCATATGTTGAACTTTGCCTCCATGCCTGGGATGAATCTTACTTGGTTATGGTGTATATAATCTTCATGATAATTTGCTGAATTCTGTTTGCCAGTATCTTATTGAGGACTTTTGTGTCTATCTTCATTGGAAAGATTGGCCTGTAGTTCTCTTTTCTGGTTGGACTTTTCTGTGGCTTTGATATCACTGTACTACCTGCTTCCAAGTTTAATAGTAATGCTTCTCAATCATTTTCATTAAAAAGTTTGAGGAGTAGTGAGATTATATCTTTTCTGAATTTCTTATAAAATTCAACAGTGAATCCATCAGGACCTGGGCATTTCTTTGTTGGTAGGTTTTTAATTATAGCTTCAATTTCATTAAATGATAATGGGTTATTTAGAAATTTTATATCTTCTCAATTCTGCTACGGTAATTCATATGTATCTAGAAATCTGTCCAGTTCTTCTGTGTTTCCCATCTTATTATAAGTTCTTAAAGTAGATATTGATTATTTTCTGGATTTCTGCAGGATCTATTATCATTTTACCCTTTTCATGCCTGAGTATGTATTTGAGTCTTTTCTTTCCTGTTTTTGATAAGGTTGGCTAACATTTTGCTGATTATATTTAATCTTTCAAAGAATCAACTCTTCAATTCATTGATTCTTTATATTGTTTTCTTAGTTTCCATGGCATTTATTTCTGCTCTGATCTTCATAATTTACTCCCTCTTATAAGTTTGTTGTTGTTTGGGGGTTTTTTGCTTTTTTTTTTTTTTTTTGAGACAGGGTCTCACTTTTTTATAGTTCAGGCTGGCCCTGAACTCAGCCTTGAACTCACAGCAATCCTCTTGCCTCTGCCTCCCGAATGCTGGGATTACAGCCATGAGTCACCATGCCCAGCACTATGGTTTGTGGTTCTGATTGCTGGTGGGCATGAGTCTCCACACCCAGCATTGTTGTATGTGGTTACCAGATCGAACCCAGGCCCATATACTTGCAAGACAGGTGCCAGAACCACTGAGCTAAATCTCCAGCTCTTCCTCTTGCAAGTTTTGAGCTTGACTTACTCTTCTTTTTCTAGAAGCTTGAGGTTCAACATTAGGTATTTGAGCTCTCCATTTTTCTAATATTGTAATCACCACTATGAATTTCTCTCATAGGACCATTTTCATTGCATCCCATCTGTTCCAGTCTGTTATATTGTCATTATCATTTAATAGTAGAAACTGTCTAATTTCTTCTTTAACTTCATCTGTGATTTTGTTGTTCAAAAGGGTGTTATTTAATTTTCATGTGTTTATGAAGCTTTTGTGATTTTTTTTGCATTGCTTTCTAATTTCATTGTATTGTAGTCTGATAATATGCATGGGATAATTTCACTTTCTTTGCATTTGCTTAAGCATGTTCTGTGAGCTAGTACATGGACTGTTTTGGAGGACTATCCCATGTGCTGCTGAGAAGAATATATATTCTGATGTTGGAGGGTAAAACATTACCTAGGCATCTACTAAATCCATTTGTTCACAAATTTGGTTCATTTCTGTTATTTATTTTTGATGTTTTTGTCTAGTTGATCTATTTGTGGTAGTGGGGTATTAAGGTCCAGATTACAATTTTATTAGTGCTTATTTGATACTTGTTTTATATAGTTGGATGTACCGGTGTTTGATGCATACATTTGTATGATTGTTATCTCTTCCTCCTGGATTGTTCCCTTGATGGGCATGTAGTGACCTTCTTGATCTCTCTTGATCAGTCCTAGTTTGAAATCTACTTTGTCTGCAAATAGAATAGTTACCACTCCTTTCCAGGTTCCTGTCACATACAGTATTGTTTGCCATCCTTTGACTTTCAGGCTATGAATTTCTTTTTGAGTTAAATGTGTTTCTTGTATGAAGCATACAAGGATTGTATGTTGGATTTTATTTATTGGATTTTATTTATTGTTGGATTTTATTTCTCTATTTTTCCACTGATTCTTTCAATTAGTGAACTGAGACTATCTACCTTGATGATTATAACTGATATCTATTGACTTATCCTTGTTATATTATTTCCTGTTGTTGGTTTTCTTTCTTTCTCCTCTGTTTAATTACTTTCTTTGCTTGATGGATTCATTACGGTGGGGTTCATAGAATTGCAAATTGCATTATCTCTTTTTTTTAATTTTTTACTCTTTATTGGTACATTACATATATGCATCATGATTGCACTCCATAATGGGGATTTGTGCCAGTATAAGACACAACTTAATTCTCATTTTTTCCCATAGCCCTACCCACCCTACCGCCCCAGCATACACATAAAATTTGTTTCCTTACTTTTTTCTTACAATCTCATAATTTTTCCCCCTTCTTCCTATTTTACATTGAGCATTTTCTATTTCACAATATATAACATACAATGCTAGGACTCATTTACATCTTTATTTTCCCACACCAGAGAAAATATGTGATATTTACCTATCTGTGCCCTATTTATTTCACTTCTGAGGATATCCTCAAGGTATGTCCATTTAAGTAGAAATGATTCAAACATCATTTTTTATGGCAGAGTAATACTACATTCTGTAGAAGAACCACAGCTTTTTTATCCAGTCTCCAGTTGATGGACATTTGGGTTGTTTCCAAGATCTAGCAATCACAAATTGGGCTGCTATAAACATGGGTGCACATATGTCACTGTGATATGAGTCTTTTAATTCTTGTGTGTATATACCTAGCAGAGTGATGGCTGGGTCAAATGGGACCTCCAATCCTAGCTTTTTGAGGAATCTCCAAACTGATTTCCACAGGGGTTGTATGAGTCTACAGTCCCACCAACAGTGGAGAAGGGTTCCTTCTTCTCCACAGCCTCGCCAACATTTGCCGTTGGCTAATTCTGAAATGGCAGCCATTTCTATGTGGAGTGAGATGAAATCTCAGTGTTTTCATCTGCATCTCTCGAATGACTCATGATGTTGAGCATTTCTTCATATGCTTCTTAGCTGCTCTTACTTCTTCCTCTGAAAAATATCTGTTCATTTCAGATGCCCATTTTTTAATTGGGTCATTAAATTTGGGTGGGCTGATTTTTTGAGCTCTTTATATATTCTAGATAGTAGTCCTTTGTCTGAGGAACAGCTGGTAAAGATTTTTTCCCACATTGTTGGTTGCCTGTTTGCACTGTTGGTGGTTTCCTTTGCTGTGCAGAAGCTTTTTAAAAGAATGAGGTCCCATTTGTTGATTTCCTCAGCCAATTCCTGTGCTATAGAAGTTTTGTTCATGAAGTCTTTCCCTAAGCCAATGTCTTCGAGAGTTTTAC
>PVIR01032927.1:0-18347 GCA_004026965.1 Petromus typicus | reverse complement strand
GGCTTGAGATGGAGCGGAGTGATTGAGATGCAGCAGTGCCGATGTTTGAGATACTGAAGTGAAATTTCAAATGATGGCTAATGTTTCTCATAGTATACTAAGTACAAACGTGATACTGATATGAAAGTAATGCAGAAAAAGAAGCTACCAAGTTTCTTCCTCCTTGAGGCAAACTGAGAACAAGGGTCTTGGCCAAGGGTTAAACTGACTCCTCAGATCCCTATCTGAGAGAGCCCCCCCTTTCCTTTCTAACTCTGACTGCAGGCATATTCTGCACATCCTCCTCCTTTATTTCCTACAAGCAGGAGGAAACCAAATTCTTCTGCATAATAACAGGACTCACTGATTCCCCAGAGGGGGGAGCTGCCATGCAAATTAGGAGACAGCAAAATATTCTCTGCATCAAGGATTCATTTCCTATGGTTTAGTAGAATGATTATTTGGAAGCTCTGCATGTTTCCTGTCCTCCCAACTGTCACAGTCACCCAGGGAGGTGGGCACAAATGCAGCCTGGAGCCCTGACTTGCTGGTTCTGTTTCTTTCCTGCACAGTTTGGTTAAACCAGAAGCAGGGCCCTTCCAGAGGGGCTCTTTGAGGACTGGCATAATTGCATCCATCTCTCTTTTTATCCTCTGAAACTCCACTAATCCCTTCCTGTCTCCACATATCACTGTGTTCTGAGTTTCCCCAATTGAAAGAAATGTCCATCAGCAAGGAGGATACATTCTGAAGTGAAGTAACCTGCTTTGGGCAAGGAGTGGATTTTACCTATGAATGTTTGAACACACAATTTAGAAATAGTTGATTTGAAACCCAGGGACACAAGTCCAGCCGTGTCAGTAGAGACCCTGCTCCTGTGAGTGGCGCTCATGCTGTAGCCAGTGGTGCTTTCCTGACCCCTACAGCCAGGAAGAGAGCATGGTGATTCCTGCCCTGGTCGTTCACCAGGAGGTGGTGGCATCACTTCTCTGCAGGAGCCCTGCCTTGTTTGGTTTACAAACAGACTCTCTTCAGCAGGTGGGATGTTCTGACCAAACTGATAGATGTTGTAATTGACGATTTCCGCTCCATTAATCACAGAGCCAACCAACAAAGAGCCTTTGTGGTTTGTATCACCCCCTTGGCCTGCTTCTGAAGTTGCACAAAGGTCATGTTACACATTCCTCAACTACAAACACCAACATTCCTGCTTTGTTTCCTACTCAAAAAAGAAACACTCACCTAATTTAGTATGACTGTGGTAACAGAGCCTCCTGTTCGAGTCTTTCCCTTACTTCCTCTGCCCTCAGCCAGTATGGCTTCTTCCCCACGTGGCCCTGCGTGGGAAGCCATGCTTACGTTTCCCTAGAACTGTAAGCCATAAACTCTGGCCTCAAACATAGTTGTCTATGTGTCCGTCACTTTCCCATACCCAGTTAAGGTCCAAAGCTACTTCCCAGTTACAAATCTAGAAGAATGGAGAATGCAACTTTACTGTGTGACTGAAAGGAGAATGGATTATTTGTGGACCATCTTAATGGCTAGCATACTTGATTGCTGTTATGGTCCAGGCACACTGACTTGGAGCTCGCCTCAGTTTAGCACTCTTGTTTCTCACACCTTCCATGGTGATGAGAATGAAATCTGTCTCCCAGTGTAGAAATGGTCAACTATATGCTAACTGTGTAATCATATTTGCTGAGGAAGTATGGTCACTTCTATATCCCAAACTCACTAGAGCAAGGGAACCTGGGAAAGCCCCATCTACCTCTTACCCCCTTCACTGCCCTTTTGCTTATGTGATTATGTTTGGATTAGTGACTGTTTCTCCAGGGACTACAGTGGCTGTTTTCTCTCCCATAGAGACACAAAGGTATAAAAATGAGTGTCAACTTCTGTTTGATGCTTTCTGGGTGATGTGAATCCCTTGAAAGCTGCCAGCAATAAAGCTGGTTTGGGTCCTTCAAAATGGTCGTTGGTCAGTCTGGGGACACCACAGCAGTCACACTGCAGTAGAAACTTTGGAATCTGCTAAGAGTGTTGACTTCTTTAATCATTGTGCTCTGCTGCCTTTTTGTTACAAACAGAAATGCTGTGATATCTGTTAATTCTCAATATTCTGTGAAATGAGGAAGGCGGTGCATTATATTCTTGTCTTTTGCAAGGGCAAAAACAGTACACAGATCTTCCTATAACATCCCAGTGCTGTCTGCCTAAGGACCCAGGTCTCATAGTCATATTTTCATATGACCATGGTGCCAATTGATTCCATTTGCATTCAAGTAGAAATATTCAGGTCCTCTTGGCTCATGGCTTGAATGCAAGCTTCATTCTAAACTGATTGAGGAAGTTATATATATGACATTTTCCTAAGCTTCAACTTGGACTGATAAATCTGCACAACTGATTTTGAGTCTTAGGGGAACAAGAAAAAAAATTCACAGGCTCTTCCAAGATTCCCATCTCATTAAAGCCTTCAGAAGCCTTCAGGACACAACATTCCCCTGGTGGCATGTTGCCAATAATTGAAGAGGCCGAACAATGAGCAAAGCAGCTGTCTGTCCACAAAAGTGAGTGCTCTCAAACGTTTGGCAATGCTCCCCATCTGCGCGACCCCCTCTTGCAGCCTGGATGGGTTTCCATTTGTAAAATGTGCATCCTTCTTGACATTAAAGACATCACTAGGTGTGGGTGGGGCTGTACAAAGCTCTCTCTTCTCAACTCCCACAGCTTGGCGTGGGCTGCTCAAGAGTCTCCCACAGTCTTGGCATCTGGTTTCCTTCTGTGGGGGATCGGTCCTGCTGAAAGAACAGAGGCTGGGGAAGCTCAGATAGAATCAGAACCACAGGGCCCTGGCTCTCCAGGGGAGGCAGCATGACCTTGGCCCAGTGAAGCTGTTTGCAAGAGACTACATAGAGACCCTGTTGCTTTTTACAAGAAGTTTGGACAAGCTGTGATGATGTGGTTGGAAGAAAACCTTCTGAAAGCAGTTCAGACCCATATCATAAACAAAGAGAGGCTTTGTAGGCTTTGTGTGCCCCCCACCAAGTGTACTCAATAAATAACCACATGCTGTTCTGCACTGAAAAGTGAAATGACTGGAATTTTTAATACTATTTCTGAGATCTCCTATGAGAGTTCATGTATACTTTCTACGAAGTTTAGAGGACCATTTTCCTCTAATTGCTTTCAATATATTTCTCATATTGTTAGCTTCTTTCAGAAAGGCATTGGCAGATTGCTTTCCCGAGAGGGGAGAAAGGAGAATAAATTTTATGATTGAATTTTTAAAAGACAAGAAGAAAGTTAAAAAATATTCAAATTCAATGCTTTTTTTTTCTAGTTCATGCATGTTAATATCTAAATAATGTATGCTCTTTTGTGTTTATAAAACTTCATCAAAGATAAAACAATATTTCCTCATAAATATACTCAGAAACACCTGATTTTGAGGGAAGAGTTTCCAAACTATTGGACAAACCAGAAATAAGGTTACTATGTTCCAGTAAAGTTGAAATCCTCAGTGTAAGAATAGACAACAGGACTCGTGAGGAAAACACAAGTTTCTCTGTGGCATAAGGCCTAGCCATTGATGGGGTCCTGGAGCTCAGGTCCTCTTTTGACATAGTCTCCACTGACCTGTTACAGGCTTTCTTCAGAAAAGAGGTACATCCTTAGTCTCATCATTATGGAAGTGAGATCATAGGATCCTAAGGCCTGCACATCTGTTTAAGTTTTAGATAGTCCAAAAGAAGATATTTACTTCATACACCCTTCTTAGGCATTCTTTCCAATACTGATTTGAAAAAGATAGTTCTTTAAAATCATTCATTTTCATGATTTAAAAAGGTAATACACAGAAAGAAGGCAGAAGGAGAACTTGGATTTAGATACTTGTCTCTGATACCTCAGATATTTCAAGATAACTAAGTCTCTTGATCTGCCTTGGTGCAAATATTTTCATGTTGGAGAGTAAGTTGATTTTTAGGGAGATCCAGTTTGACTCTGAGATTTAGATGTAATGAGAAAATCATGCATGAAGCCCCTAACTACAATGATCAGATCAAAATAACTCTTTAAGTGGAGCACATATAAAAGACTGAGATATTTTAACAGATGATCTGAGGACCATTTGTTTTACAAAATTCATTTGCTTATTTTTTGTTTCATTCATTTAGTTTAGACTTAAAAAAATCTTGGTTGTTATAGAAAAAATTATATAAATAGCTCAGTAGTACCTTTACCTCCAAAAGTATAAATGAAGAAACCCTCAAAATAAAGCCAGAGTGCTTTGCTTGGAGTTCATCTAAATTGTAAAGTCAGCCACATCAGTATTTGGAGGTCCATTCTTCATGTGTTGACTACTGGCTGTTACTAGCTGATAGTAGGGGGAGAAGAAGGGTGGGAGGGAGAGAAGGAGGGAAGGAGAGAGACCAGAAAAAGAGAGAGAGAGAGACAGAGAGACAGAGAGACCGACAGAGAGGAGACAGAGAAAGACAGAGAGACACACACAGAAACAGAACAGACTGAAAGGAAGAGGAGAGAGAGAGAGAAGAAACAGAGACACGGTTTGTGTGTGTGTGTGTGTGTGTGCACGTGCGTGTGCTCTCAAAGTAGAAAAGCCAAACTGTGCAAAGCATTTTCTAAAGCTTACAAGAATGTCACCAAGCTCTGTAACATTTGCTTTGGTATTTCCAATAAGCTTAAAAATAGAAGAAATGAGCGTAGGAAGGAGTACCCAGAATCTAGAGAGAGGGCTGTTCTGTGTTAGTAATGTTTCCTGGATCAGATCACATCACAAGGAATACTGTTTGCCAGTTTGTGGTTGAGGTGAGTTTGGAAGAGGTTCACCCTGTCAAAGGAACTAGGGCATCACATCAACTCCAGGAGGGAGAACCGAGTCTTTATGTTCACATCCTATACACAAAAGCTTGACTGCTTTTCCCCATTTATTTGTTTATTGATTAGTAAGCCCCAATAACTAATGCTTGGCAACCTCTGTTAAATTCTTTGAACATTTGCTCTCTTTCAGGTGTTGAATATAAATGATTGAGTTAGTCACAATTCCTCCAAAATCTAATTATGTATGAAATTATATGTGCTTCAGGCTTGCTCTCTCCTGTTGCAGACTTTCTGTTGATTCATTGTGTGGCTAATGCTGGAGAGATGCCTGGACATGGGAATTATGAAGGCACTTTTTGCGGCAGAGGTAGAACATGAGGAATGGCTTTCCCCATGAGCTCATCCACTTAAAATCAATTAGCATAGAAGTTTTTCTTCTAATTCTTTTTGTAGGGGAATCTGACATTAGTATGTGAAGTTGAAGGGACAAGAGTTGGAGGCTGCAGTGTGATATCCTGGTCCCGGTATCGTCTCTGCAGCCAGATTCTTGTCTGGTTGACTTTATCATATGTAGTTCTGCCATCATGCAATTGCTGTGACAAAATATCCAGTTCAGAAGATGGAAAGACCTATCTCATCCTATAGTTTTAGGGATTTCAGTCCCCAAATGGCTGGCTCTGTGGCTCTTGAATCTGTGGTGAGGCAGAAAATTATGGTGGGGTGTGTGGAGGGAGCAAAGCTCCTCATCTCCTGGTAACCCAGAAGCAAAGGGAGGAAAGGGCTGGGGTCAAGCATCCCCTTCAGCTTCATGCCCCCAGTGATGATGGGGTTCCAATTTCCAAAGATTTTTATCACCTCATGATAGAGGCTCTGGCTGGGTACCAAGCCTGCCACCCATGGATCTTCAGAGTGTTATTTGAATGTCAAATCATACTGTTGCAGAAAGACCATAAATGTATGTGTAAATTGTATGTGTGTGTTTAGGTTTTCTTCCACCAGTATATGTGAAATGCATACCTTTGTCTCTAAGTATTGTTCAAGGTTCACCAGTAGAACTGTGTGTGTGTGTGTGTGTGTGTGTGTGTGTGTGTGTGTGTGTGTGTGTGTGAGAGAGAGAGAGAGAGAGAGAGAGAGGAGAGAGACTAGAGGGAGGAGAAGGAGAGGGAGACGGAGAGAGAGGGGGGGAGATGGAGAGGGAGAGGGAAAATTTACTTTTTTAAAAAAGGCATTGGATCACTTAATTATGGAGACTGCAAGTCCAAAGTCTGTAGGGTTGGTTGCCATACTGGGGACCCTGGGTAAACTGACATTGCATCACAGGTTCATCAGCCTAGAGACTCAGGAAAGACCCAGGAAGGAGCCTACACTATGTTACAATGCAAATGCAAAATCTGTTTGTAGACAGAGTTTCTTCTTGATTGCGGATGGTCACTCTGCTACCTTGAGTCCTTACACTGACTCAAGGAGTTCCATTCACACTTAGAGGGTAACATTTTTATTCACAATCCTCCCCCAAACACCCTCACAGAAATAGTGTGTCTACCATGGTGGAACAAATCTCTAGAGACTGACATATGAATAAACACAGTTAATCTGAAATCCCAATGTCGGGTGTCTTGTCCTGCAGTTAGGACACATGATTGCTCTGCTGGGATTAAGTGTTTGTCCTGTTTTTTTCAAGTTACATGACTCTTACAATCCCTAAATCTCTGAAAATCCTATTTGTGTATAAAATAGACAAGTTAGTCTAAATCCTGAGTGGGCAAGCTATAGCCCATGGGACAAATCCAGCTGCCACCTTTTTATGCATGGCAACACAAACTAAGAAAGTTATTTACAGATGAACAGTTGTCATTTAATTACAGAGAAGTAACACTGAACATCAAAGAAAAGTCTGTCTTCCTCAAAAATTTCCATTTATTTTATTTGTGGATTTGTTTTACAAATAAGAGTTATTCTTAAATTCTGCTATATTTAGAATTTTGTCTAGAAAAATTTTATAGAAATTTATTTTTTCTCTTCTTCAATGACACCTATATAATATTTTTAATATTTGTCTCTTGCTCATGAAGTCAAAGTATTTGCAATTTGTTCCTGTATGGAAAGATATTGCTGGGGGCTGGGAATTTAGCTCAGTGGCACCATACCTGCCTTGCAAGAACAATGGCCTGGTACCATTGTTCTTTCTGGTACCAGAAAGAAAGAAAGAAAGAAAGAAAGAAAGAAAGAAAGAAAGAAAGAAAGAGAGAGAGAAAGAAGGAAAGAAAGAAAGAAAGAAAGAAAGAAAGAAAGAAAGAAAGAAAGAAAAGGGAGGAAAGAAGGAAATTGCTAATCCTTTATCCAAATGCCTCAGATATTCTTGAATGTGACATTCTGTGTACCTAGGTTCTCTTCAAACCTATAAGACTCACTTGTTCGATGAGTCTGTTGTAAACATTTATGGAAAGAGCAATGTCTTTGGTTAAATGAGGGTTGAGAGGTTCTGTCTAGTTCCTTTATGTCCATGCTGATTCTGCACATTTGTGCTGTCTGAAAAATGAAAACAAGCAAGATCTCATTGATCTCAGTCATCATCCAGAGCACTCATCACTTTGCTTCCAACTTGCCTGGCTGTGTTTTAGTTCCTGCCTGGTGCTCAGTCTTGGGTTCATTTGCCAACAGCAGCAATATCCCTGTCCTTGGACTTGGTGTTGCTCTGTGATTTATCTCCTTGGCCGTAACTCTGCCTTACCTAACCTGATGTGACTTGGATCCAGCCCTTCTGCTTGTGTCTACTGCAGACCACCATGAAGAGTCCCCCTCCTTCCAGCTCCTGACTGGGCATGCTCAGTATGTCCTATGATTTAGCCCAGCTAAACCATGTTTCTTTGGGCATATTTCATGGCAGTGCCTCTTCCGGATGCCCCTCACAGGGGTTCCTGGAAACAAGGCTGAGGAAGTGTCTCAGTGGAGTATATGTGTCTTAGAGCAGGCTGCTCTTCACCCTATTTTGTTTATAAGATGGAGCAGGGAAGCGCTTAAGTTGTAACAGGCACCCTGGTAAGGGCTCTCTGAACATGTGTTCAGTTTCCTTCACCCTTCCTAGATTACCAGTTCTGTTTCACACAGTCATTTCACAGTTTGATGGTACGCACTCATACAGAAAAGGTTTGGTGTCAGTGAAAAGAGAGGCTTTGCAAATGTCTTAGGAGATGAATTAGCTGTAGTGTAAGAGAACAATTTGCATTTCACTTTACTTTTCTATTGTAGGCTTTTACTTACTTGATCTTATTACAGCACTGAATTAGAAAATAAACCTGAGGCATAAATAGCTGTGAAAAAGTTTTGTTTTGTTGAGTGTCTTTGGAATTTGGATGTTTAACAAGAGTTTGCAAACCCCCATGAAATTTTC
This sequence comes from Petromus typicus, assembly GCA_004026965.1. Taxonomy (NCBI): domain Eukaryota; kingdom Metazoa; phylum Chordata; class Mammalia; order Rodentia; family Petromuridae; genus Petromus; species Petromus typicus. Next base: position 10,135 of record PVIR01032927.1, on the reverse strand, counting down.
TTTCTTCTTTCATTTCATTTACCTTGTTTTATTTTCCCTTTTTGTTTCCTTTGGTCTCATTTTCAGACTTGTACTTTGGAGCAGATCACAAAGATCTGTCATCAACTTCAATTTCCAGAAACCAGTGACTCCATAATAGAGTTTTTTCTGATCTTCCCAGGGGTGATACTCTGTTCTGGAAACTTCACCACACATTATAAAGATTCCCTCCTTCCTCCAGTCTGCCTGGAGCAAGTCGGGGATAAAGGCAGGAGCCAGAGTAAGCAGAGAAACAGCAGGCCAGACCTTCCCAGATGAAAAGCATCTGGGCACAGTGGATGACAGTGGCAGGTGGTGGGAAGGGAGGAGTCTGAGTCTCCTGGTCCCTACAATGCTCCAAGGAACTGGATAGAGCTCAGTGAGACAGTGGTGAGGACAGAAATATTTTATCAGAGAAGTGGCCTGAGGGCTACTTTTGTTTTCCGATTATCAAGCAGAATTGAATTGCTCTTTGCCATTGAAATCATTTTTTTCTTTTGATGATGAAATTAGTTTGGATTTTAGTTCTTAAAAATATCCATAAAACTAGGGTATAAATAAATCCATATACTTGAAATGTTCTTTGCATTTAAATCTATAGTTTTGGGGTAATCCAAAACTCTGACAACGATTGTAGTGTTTTCTTATGGTTTGAACTCCATAGGAATTGATCCTAAACTGATTTTAATGGCAGTTACTTCATAAACTTTGCATTTATTTATTTTTAAACTTTTAAAATTTTTGAACATTGGTTTGTTCTCACTTTCTACCTGTTCTGACTTCTTGCTCCAGTTTAGACTGATTTGTCCACAGGTGAACTGCTTGTATGTCCCATTCAATGGGCCTCAACAAATTTCTTTCTTTCAGTGCTAGGACTAACCTCTCAGTGACCTTGGATGAAGGTGAAATCCAGGCTTGGCTGGGTCAAGTATGCTGCATGTATGTCTCCTAGCACACAGAGAGAATACTAGAGGCCTGAGCACACCCACCTCCTTGTGTAGAAATTGGTTTAAGGCTGTCTGGAGCTCAGCCCTGCCTGCTTGGTCATACCTCCTCCCTCTGCCAAAACCAAGGAACCAATCCATAGCCGCCCTGTACAACCTTCAGCCTCTCTGCGTGCTTCAACCAATCCGTGACCAACTTGTGTAGTTACTCCCCCTGCTGTTTGCTTTAGAAGTGTATGCACTGCCTAATAAAAGCAGAAGTGTTCCTTGAAACCTGGCCAGGCGTCTTCACTTTCTCAGCCTCCAGTGAAACCATTTCCTCTACAACGATGACACTGACAACATTTGAATTAGAAGCTTGTGATATTTTGGTTCTATCTGATTCTAAGTCTATTAGGTTTTTGTGTTTCCAAATTTTCTTAATGTATGCCTTGTGCCTCGTAGTTGTTTCCATTTTGACAGCAGCATTCTTGATACCTTATTTTAGGCTGATTGCTACCCTGACATCCTTTCTCATGTTTTATAATATGTTGCTTTGCTTTTCTCTCACATATTTTAGAAAACAGCCCTTATGCTTTTCTTATGTATTAAACACTATTTCCTTCTATTCTAGATGAGTCACCTGAGATACCAGGGTTTGATGGATTTGTCCAAATATACACAGTAAAGTATTCAAACTATATCTGGTACCTAGTTCTTGCAAAAGTAGTCTTCCTGGTTTCCTGCTGCTAATGATTTCTTATGATGAGCATCAGGCCCCCATCTAATACTTCAATCTTCATAGCAATGAAGAACAAGAACATTTATAACCTTAGTTGGCATTAGGATCTATTGAATAAACTTTTCTTGTTTGTTCTTTCTTTATTTTTGATTTTTAAACTTTTTAAATTTTTGAAACCTCTTCAGCTAGATCTATGTAATCCGTCATCCTGCAGTACCCTCTGCGGTGTATTTTTAAGCTTTGATCATGGCTTTCCTTCATGTCATTCCTGAGATACCTCTCATCCTCCTGCTCAAGTCTCATATTTCTTACTAGCCTACCCTGTGTTCATATGCATTGTGTCTTGCTTTCTGACAAGTGTTGCATGTCAGTTGGCTTCACTGTGGAAAAAAGCAAAAACTACATTTCCCAAACTTCCTGGTGGTTTTGTGAGAGGCTTATGATTGTGTTCTGGCCAATGATATGTAAGTGGAATTATGGCACTTCCCAGCATTGTCCATCAAATGCTTTCTCTATTCTTTAAGGACCTATCCATCTGTATGTTGCAGATGGCCTCATTATAATATAGAACAGTCCTAGATCTCTGAGTTATAGTTGGGGAAGAACTACCAGGGAGAGCCACTAAACAGACAAAGACACGACATGAACAAGACAGGAAATTTTATTGCTGTTAAGGCACTGAAATTTTGGAATTATTTGTTATAGTAGCCTGTGAGTGCCATGAAAACCCTTTCAGCATAACTTGTGTGATTTGTTGGCATAGATACATGTCACCGACTAGACTATAAAGTTAAGGGTTGGCATGCCATTTTCCTTTTTTGCTGCTTCTCTACTTTCCCCCCCTTCTCTCTCTGTCTCCCTCCCTCTCTCTCTCTCTCTCTCTCTCTCTCAGCTTTCTCTCTCTCCTTCCTTTTCTTCATTTTCTTTCTACACCCTCCCCATTTTCAACCAGCTTCACTGAGGCTCCCATTTAGTTTCAATTGAGAAAGCAGTAGAGGACAGATATTGTGATTTTAGCAAGGTAATGAAACCTGATCCAGGCTCTCAAGATATTTATTGTTTTGTAAGAAGTTTACAGTCTAGTAATTGCTAATAATATGATTTTTCTTTCTCTGTAAAGCTTAACTCAATTTTCTGGGCAAAACAGATGCTCAGTGACTAGCCACTGAGTCAATATTTGGGTATACCAGGTTCTCAAGACTTTACTGGTCTCGAATGATGTAGGAATGGCCAAATGGGGCCAAAATTTATTTTATCCTCAGATAGCCCAGATGGTCTTAGTTGTTTAATATCGTTAAGTTTCTATAACCCTACTGGCTGCGGTTCAGAGGAATTACAGATAATCCTGATTTAAAGGGTGAAGTCGGATGGGTATTGCATATTATTTGCATAGCAAAAACTCTTCTCAGGCTTCTGACTTACCGCTCTGTGAATTCCCAATTCTCTGGCAATCAGATGCTATAGATCATTCTGGGTTTTTTTGTTTGTTTGTTTTGTTTTCTTTTTCCTTTTTCCCAGTTTCTAGTTGCATTCTTCCAAAGCGCCATGAGATTATCCATCAGGCCATTATTTTAGTTTGCATACCTTTGTCCTGGTCTGATTTTTTTTTTAACATTATGATGTCAGCCTCCATTTTTATGTTTATGGCACAGTTATAGCTGTGTTTGATTTTTGACATCTTTTCTCTTTGTCTGGCATGCATTAAATCATTAATGTTTCAAAATCACATCCAGCTGAAACTTTGTAAAACAGGAATCTCTAGTGATGAGTTCCCTAAAATTGTAGAGACAATCCAGCCCCCACCATACCAACCACAAATTTTCACTTCAAACAGGTATCAAGGGGTTATCTTTGATTGATAATTCTTTTTTTCTCATCTCATATGTATGAAAGCCTGCCTTTTATCAGGGAAACCATGGTAGAATGTAGGTGTTTCTCTCCATTACTGATCTAGGGAGCTTTTCAGGTGTGATTTATATCTTTCAGATTAAATTACTGGGAAACACAGCCCTTCCAGAAGGCTGGCTATCTCAACAGCAAAAATAGTCCTGACTTTGCTACTTCACTTTTGACACTCACAATACATCACTGCACTGCTTGCTAATTAGTGGCTTCTTCTCTGGCCTTATTATTCCACTGTGGGGATTTTTTGCACAAAAAGTCGAGTGTCCATCTTACCAAGTAGCCTAACTGCTGAAGTTTATCTTTCACTGGAGAGATGCTACTGAAAATCCAATGAGAGTCTCAGGATAATTTTATTTCACGATTTAGGGAAGAGCCCATTCAAAAAAAAAAAAAAAAAAAGGAAGAAAAGAGCAAACAGTTATGAGGTTCATCCACACTAGGCAATAGCCACAAGATACTTCTTTGATTACTTCATTTAATTCTCAGTCCAACCACGTGAGCTAAAATCAGGTAGGAAACTGACTAAGAATTAAAAGTTCAAGGACACATACCAGACTTAGATTCAAATGGAGGCATGTCTGACTGTGAAATACTGGTTTTGGTTATTATCAGAGAATAGAAATATTTACACTAAGGCTAGTAATAAGTAAAAAGTGAGCATGTCTCCCAGATCACTGATAAAAAACAAACAGCAGAAGGCATCACAGTTGCAAGAGAAGCAACACTTCATTCCAGGAGTGAGTTCTCTTCTAGGGATATTTTGATACTTTGTATCCTCCTCCAATTTATGATGTTAAATATACCCCCATTTTTACCAGGAAGCCAGGTATAACACTGGTCCAGAAAACTAGCCACACTTGCTCCTGGGCTTTTTTGGTTGTCTTGATAAAAGACTTCAGGCAACATAGGTAGAAAGTTTCCCAGAGTACAGAAAGTTTAATGTGTAATAATAGAATTTCAGAGTAAGAGAGAGAGTGCATCCTCAAACATGAAGGTGGGCAAGCACCAAGATGGGAGTTGCACTGAATGAAGTCTCAGGTGACATTTATGATTAATCTGATCTTTCTAGAAATATCCTTTCCTTCCTTTGAGGTCATTGTTTTACATGGAACATGGGCTATGTTGACCTACTTCAGAGGGAAAAAGGTTCCTGTTTACTTTGACATGTGGAATGTTTCCTTTTGTTTAATTCTATTGTCTTGAGATTTTTGCAACCCCACACTCACAGCCTGGACTTTATATGAGCTCTGCACCTTAGCGTGGTCACAGAAGGTAATATTCTCTTGAGCTACAGGAATATGAGCTTGTTGGCACCTTATTTATTGGTAATGATAAGAAAGAGAAGACAAGAGGAAAAGCACATTACAATTTCTTTGCTTTTTGTGTAGCTTCCAGCCACTCATTGCTAGGCCTGCTAATGTCTGGCTTTTCTGCCTAACATAATGACTTTTTTTGTAACTTAACTGCCGTCTTCACTTTCCTATGTCAGATAACACATGGCTTCTGTCCCTAACCTACTTCTTCAGTTACTCCTTCACCTGAGCAGCTAACTTGGAGACCTGTGTGAAATCTTTGTTGCTAACATTTCCCTCTTATTTTACAGGACTAGAACATAAAGTAGTATATATAATATTATTAAATACATGTATAATTATATTCACACACATGCATGTAAGATTAAAAATAAAATAATCTTGCCTTCTAAACATGAAAAGTATTTTATTAGACTATAAAACTTTTCCCGTTATAGAATTCCCTGTTAAGAACATGTCTGTGGCGGGCCAAGGATTTAGCTCAGTGGTTCTGGCATCTGCCTGGCAAGCTCAAGGGCCTGAGTTCAATCACCACAGTGTAGGGCATGGTGGCTGATGTCTGCAGTCCGAGCACTTGGGACCCAGAGGCAAGGGGATTGCTGTGAGTTCGTAGTGGGCTACATGGTGAGTGTGGGGCCAGCCGGAATTACAAAGCAAGGCCCTGTCTCAGACAAACAAACAAACAAACAAACACCCCAAAGCAAAACATATGTGGGGCAATCTATGTTTCTGATGGCATCTTAATGTTAAGTCAACATATTTTCCCTATTACAGTGGTACCTTGGGTAACAAACTTAATTCATGCTGTGACTGTGGGGAAGATGGTTGAGTTTGCTATTTTTGTAGGGAAGATGGCAGGAGGAGGTTGTGTACCTCCCACATGGAAACAAAATTTTCCTGAATGTATTTGTTAGCAAAGCAAATTGTTTGTGAAAAGAACCATTTGGGTATCAAGCTATTACTATATTTTTAAGTTAATTTTTAAATAGTATATATTAACAAAATATTGACTATAAAAGAATTTTCATAATGCATATAAATATTTAGATTATATTCATCTTCCATTTCATCTGCCACATATGCTTTCTCTTTTTTCAATTACCTTGTGACATTTCTATTTCTAAAACTATTTCTATGTGTTCTTTTGCTGTAGTAAACAGATGATAGTCCAAGGTTTTCTGCATTTTGAGGCCCACCCTTACAATATTACCCCGAAAACTTAGATGCATGTGTTGGCTTAAATAACTTCTTGATTAATATCTTTATATTTGCCTATATTTCATAAGAGTATAATTTAAAATAAACAGCTGATTGGCTTATTGGACATTTTAGTATAAGTAGAATAGCCACTAAAATAACTTTGCAGTCAAATGTACAGTTGTCTTTTTCCAAAACATGTCTCTGTGCCTCCCTCTGTGATGTTGATGTCTATTTTAGTCTATATTAGTCTGTACTGTGTTTGTAAAGTTCAGTCTTCTCTCATTTCATCATTACTATATCACAGATCTGTGTAACTTGCCCCGTTTCTCCATTTTGTGTCTCCTGTGGATAAATGTTTTACTCTGTATACCATTTAAACACATTTTTGTTCTGCCCGAATTATCTTCTCTTTTTTTCCAAATCTTTATTGGTGCATTATATATACACATCATAGTCACTTTCAACTTTGAGAATTTGTACCAGTATGTGATATGACTTAATTCTCATTTTTTCTCATTCCCTTACCCACTACCCTACAACCCTCCCACATCTCATTTACAAAGGCTTTTCCTTTTTTAAAATTACTATCACATTATTTTTTCCCCTTATTACTTTCCCTTAAACATCATTTCCTTTTAAATATTTTCTGTTTCACAAAATCTACTACATTCTAGAGCTTATTTACATTTTCATTTTCTCATACCAGAGAAAAGATACAATATTTACATATCTGTGGCCCATTTATTTCACTTATGAGGATGTTATGAAGGTACATCCATTTGAGTATGAATAACTCAATCATCATTTTTAATGGCAGAATAATACTTCATTTTACAAAGGAACCACATCTTCTTTATCCAGTTTCCATGTGATGGACATTCTGGTTGTTTCCAAGGTTTACTATCACAAACTGAGCTTCTATAAACAGGGGTGCACATTTGTCAATGTGATATTAATCTTTCAATTCTTTTGTGTGTATATCTAGCAGAAGGATAGCAGGGTCAAATGGGATCTCTAATCTTAGTTTTTTGAGAAATCTCCAAACTGATCTCCACAGTGGTTGTATGAGTCTACACTCCCACCAACAGTGGAGAAGTGTTACTTTTTCTCCACAGCCTTGACAACATTTGTTGCTGGCTAATTCTGAGATAGCAGCCATTCTTTGTGGAGTGAGATGAAATCTCAGTGCTATTTTCATCTGCATCTTTCAAGTGACCAGTGATGCTGAGCATTTCTTCATGTGCTTCTTAGCTGCTTTTACTTCTTCCCCTGAAAAGTGTATATCTTCTCTTATTTTTATCTTCTCTTATCTCTTATTTCTTATCTTCTCTTATTTTATAGTCATAGGCCTGTTGGGTAGACAATTCTTCCTCAAACTGGACCTCAGAATGTTTCTCTTGAGCCCATATATTTACTTTTATTTATGTACATCTCTGCTGAGGAATTTCTACTGAAGTTCTAAACCAAAGCATTGTTTAATGTAGTATAATCTATTTATGGATGAAAACCAAGCCCACTGTACTTTCTTCCCCTGTACTGTCTCACTAGCAGCTGACTTTAGGTACGGTGGTCAGTGAACCTTTTGTGTCTTCTCATGATCCTATTCTATTATCTTTACCAAGTGGAAGGGATTTATTTGGGAGGCCCATATGTCTGGGTGGAGAACTCTAGTATGTTACTTCCAATACTTTTGGTCCTTATCCAATTTCACTTTGGGTAGAAATCTTTCCAAATTACATAGATATAAACTTATGTTCACTGCTGTCTAAGCATGTGGCCTTAGAGATTTTTTTTCAGGAAGTTTGTGATTCAGTCATTTCTTACATCAGAGACAGCATTGTATTAGAAATGCAGAATATGGTATTAATACTGTTTTTACAATATGATTCTTGGAGTGAGGTTCTCTGTTGGAGAGTAGTTAACTGTTGGTAGAGACACAACCCTCTCACACTATAGCTTATTTATGACATTTTTCAGAATCAGGAGTAGATTCTAAAGCTTTCAACCACTGTATTGTTCTGTCACTTGTTTTGATGCTTAGAGACAGTTTCAAGGCTGTGATATCTTTTGTGCACTATAATCTCCTCATATGCCTCCTGTGATTTCCCTTTAGGAGAACTCTCTGTGGCTGTGTTGGAGATTGTTAGCCACAACATGTACCTTTTCCATACAGTAATTTACCACAACAGTCATTGCTGGCCCTTCTGAGAGCCTGGAGAGAATTCAATCTCTTTTCCTCCCTTTTCACACTGATATTTTTGAGAGGAAAGAAACAGTAATAAGTAGATTTTCTCATCTGTTTTTTGAACTGACTGCAAAGAGCTAAATGACAGGAGAGAACTTTAGTACTGTTTTGAAAAAAAATATTTTGGTTAGTGCATGTGTGCAGTACATTATGAGTTGTTCTTTATCAAAAGTTTCTGTGCACAGAGAAAAAGATGAAGAGGCAAATGAATGCAATAAGAAGCTCACCACGTACACTGAGGTTCTGATATTTCCCAGCATCGTCCTCGGTTGTGGGAAGCCCCCTGATTCACCTGTGAGGAAGTCCTCTGTTTAGTAGGTGGTGGTCATATTTTTGTCTCCATCCCCTGTCTGGAGGTAACATCTGTTGTTAGTGTTTGTTGTGGTAACACATTTCAGACCTTCATTTTTATTTTCTGCCTTCTTTTTCTTGTCAAGCATTAAAATTGTGTGTGTGTGTGTGTGTGTGTGTGTGTGTGTGTGTGTGTGTGTGTGTGTGTAGGGAGCTGGTGGGGAGAAGGGAGCCACCAAAGTACCAAGGACAGATATCTGTACCTTTTAAGACTAAAGCATATATTGGGTAAAATATTCTTTGCCAGAGCAAATACTTGATTGTTTCTATTTCTTTTAAAATACCTTGTTTTGTTCTCTGTTTAAGCATCTAGTAAAGTCTTGCCAGTCCTATTCAGCAAAAAGAAATGAATCTAATCAGCATATCTCTTAGCTACAGCTATAGCTTAGGGAAGAAAATATAATTTATGAAAAAAGTTACTCAGAGCACCTTTATTTCATTGTAAAGGGTTAACAAAACCAAACTACATGATTAACAAATTAACCATTTTGACAGTATTATGGCATGTAGGATGGTGGTCAAACGTATAGGTCAGGCCTATATATATATAGCCTATATATATATATATAGCCTATATAGCCTATATATATATATATATATATATATATATATATATATATATATATACACCTATATATGACGGTATATGATACACACACACACACACACACACACACACACACATATATATATATACATCAAATCATTTATTTATTATATTGGTCATCCAGGAATTGATTATCATGAGTACATAGTTTCATGGCACTAAGACCATTTCTCCCCCATGGAAAATCACAGTAACAAGAATATTCTGATTTTAACTGAACTAAATATTTTTGATCTGCCCATTAGTTAAATAAGTTCCTTTTAGAGTGATTGTATTTTCAACACTTTAGTCTGTATGGTCAATCACCAAGGGTGATCATTTTCTTTAGGGTTCTTCGTTTTTGTCTGGGTAAGTTGTCCCTAGGTAGACAGAGGTATTTTGGTCTCTGCTTTATATACTAAGGCCTATCTTTAACTTTTAAGTGTTAACTTCCTTGCCAAGAGAAACAAGGATATTCTTCTCACTTTTAAAATTAAAACTGAAAATGTAATTTTTAATCAAACTGTCCAAACACAAAAACCTCAATCTGTAATTAAAATATCTCGAATTTGAAAGTTCTGTGACTAAGCTGGCCATGGTGGCATATGCGTGTAATACCAGCACTCTAAAAGGCTGAGGTGGGAGAATTACAAGTTTAAAATCAGCCTGGGCAATTTAACAACTTAATGAACACTTGTCTCAAAATAAAAAAGTAAGAAAGGGTTGGGCAGTGCAAACAGGCAACCAACACTGTGGGAAAAAATCTTTACCAGCTGTTCCCCAGATAAAGGGCTATTATCTAGAATATATAAAGAGCTCAAAAAAATCAGCCCACCCAAATTTAATGACCCA
>PVIR01032926.1:0-18219 GCA_004026965.1 Petromus typicus | reverse complement strand
TGTGCACTTATGTAAATGTGTCCTAAGGGAGGAGGTCCCAAGGACAGAAGCTGGATCTGTTTTCTTTTGATCCTCACTTCTCTTACGGTACACACCTGCTAAAAGTCAATCAATGTATAATCAAAGGGACAGATGAAAGGAGACTATACCGCTTGTGTTGTGGTAACAAAGACATGATACTCTACCATCCTAATATTAAAATAAACATAATGCTATTAAACCACACTCAGGATTCCTAGTAAATTCCTCAAGGTTTAGAAGGATAGATTTAATCAAACCCTACCTTTCATATTATTAGTTATAATCCCATAACCTAATTTAAATATGGCCTCAGGGTTGGACATTTAGATCAGGTGGTGCCGAACCTATCTTAAATATGGCCTCTTTCTATAGGATCTTTTTTTAAGACAGGTAAACATTTTTTGTTGTATAGATTTTCTTTTCCACCATAGTTTCCCTTTATCACAGTTTTGAGCCTCCTTTTTTTTTCATATTCCTAATTTTGCAGAGGTGTGTAGAACAAAATAAATTAAAAATACAACCACAAGCACAAATTTTTAAAAATTAAACACTGATTCATTCACCACTTAGCTTCACGAAGTCTGTTGAAACTAGTTGTGGCTTAATTGTCCTCACTGACTTGTAAGAGAGCTTTCTAGAAACAGTGATGATGGATAAACAGAAGAAGGAATAAAAAGATTTAGAGGACTATAAACAGGAACACAGTATAAAATACTGCAAGCTTACCAGTATGGAACTGTGTGGGATAACTAAATGATACGCTTAAAAACGTGTGTGGTACATAATGTGATTAACAAGAAACTATGCCTCATCTCTGTGCAGTGCTCTTTAAAACTCTGTGTCTACAAATGGAAGCTTGAGGCATTGTTTCTGATCCTGTGAAGGATACAGCTGTCTCAAAGCTTATACTACATGCTCATTGTCCTCTGTTATCATTCTTGCTCTATGGCCTGTGTCCCTGTAGCAGAGGCAACCTCCCGAGCTTGCTGGGAGGCCTTCAGAAGAGCTATTGTTTCCTTAATTCCACATTTGAACTGAAGGGAAAGAGCAAAACAAGCTCATATATGTGGATGTTCTGGCTTGGATACAGGAGAGCAGCTCGAAGAAAATATCACCGCGATCCCACAAATCACTGTAAACAAATACGCCCTCCACGCCTGGTGTAAAACATCCCCAGATAAGACTAAGACTATCAAATGCTTCTTTGGGGCATGCTTTTGTCTTCTTCATCTTTAAGCTCAGAGCTCAATCCAGTTATCCACCGATTTAGCTCTGTTCAAGATTTATGTATACCAGGGTTAAAGAATTGTTGTTTTAAAAAATATTTTTGGTATGACAAGTTGAAAATTTTAGCTCATAAGCTAAGATTACTTCAAAATAAATATGTTAAAACCCACTAGATATGAATGCAAAGACTGGGCATCTTAAATCTTAAAATAGAATTTTTTTCATAAGGAATTGACATTTTTCATAAGATTCTTTACATTTTTGTTCTCACCATTTATTTTGAGAATGTCCAACTTGTGCATTTTTCATCAACTTTAAGTGTAAAGTGTTTCCTCAGAAGAAGGATTCCTGAAAGATTTCTTGAGATTGCCTTCTGTAGTTTCCTTCCTCATTGTAGTTAACTATAATAAAATTCTTACACTGTGTAACTAAAATGCTAGATTTTTTTCCATAATTCATATTGATTTTTGCATAAAATGGCTATTCTGAGCTCACAACTACATAAGCAAACATAACCATCAGTTTTTGATGCTAAACAAAATTATCCCTTTGGGAGAATTTATTCACACCTTTTCTGAAGATAAAGGAGAAAATAATCATTTAACTTCCTGAAACATTATAGCTTTACATTAGATAAAATAGACACCTCTATCTGGAGTCAATTTCCAAGACAGGTAAATCAAATAGTCATAGCACCACTGTCAAAAACTAAGCTTCATCTGTGAGTCAAATTTCTAGACAGCTCTTCCGGCCTGTAAGTCTCTAAATATTCTGAAAGGAGGTGCTCATCAAAGAACTTATGAAAAATGATATTTTGTCCAAAAATTTTATCCAGTGTTGACCAAATGGTTTTCTTTTTTCCCCTCAAAACAAACCAATATTGTACATCAATTTTCAGATAAGTTCCTGTTCTTAGAAGGTGCAGTCCTAAAGTCCTTCCATTTCTTTTCTTTCATATGCACAATTTCTTTGGGAAACACATATTCAAGTCCATCTCCTATCTCTTCTTCCAACCTTTCCATCCCTGCCTACTTACAAGGTCTGCTGGCCATGCCTAAGCATGCCAGCCATGGCTTTCCTTCTCTGGCTGCTACACAGCAAACAGTTCTTATATGTTTTGCTGGACTCTCTTCCTCAAAAGCTTAGCCTCTGTCATTCTAAGAGGGACTCTCACGCTGTCCAAATTTTATCTCAGATCTCTTCACAGAGGTCTTCTCTGGTCACCGCAGCAAAGGTGAATCCCATGGTGACCTCATGTCTTTGTCCTTCATTTCACCACCTTTTTAATAATTAGCATTAATTGAAATTAACATGCCTATTTTTCTCAATTATTTGTTATCTATCTGACTCACTCTCCACTGGAAGGAACTCATGGGCTGTGAGATTTGAGTTTTGATTCTGGTGTAGCATACCCCTCTGTCAGTGCTGAGTGGATATTTAGTGGACAAGAGGCTGGAGTACAGCCCACTGAGACTAGGAGAGCAACATCCCATCTGTAGGCTACTCATTCTCATCCCCAACCTTGTGACGCCCTAAACATGATCCAGAATTGTGTCTCTTTGGCTGGATGAATTACTCAGACATCTTCAAACCACCTGACTTTCATTTAGTTTCCACGAAATGAATACAAGGTCTCAACCGTGCATTCCAGCACTTTCCTACCAAATTGATATTCCCTGATTCTCTGAGGTATTTTACATCCTTTCAAGAAGCAGCCGGTGCCTTAAAGGTCACTGAACTTCAGTGCAAGCACCACTGCTGACGACTTCCAAATGTAGCATCCAAACAGCCCCGAGGACTTGATTGAATGATATCATATCTCCTGGAGGCTGGATTGGGATTTGTTAACTTTAAAATGCAAGGCAGGTTTAAAGATTAACAATTTGCCTGGATAAAGGAAAAGGGAAAAATATAATTAATCATTTGCCTGTCCCCCAACACTAGTTTACAAAACCATGGTGCAACTTTATTGAGCTCAAAATTGAAGGGTGGCAAGGTTAATATGTAGCTTCAGACCTCACGGTTTCATTAACAAACACATTATGGGCTGTAAAGCTGAACTGACATTAATGCTAGGCCCAAACAAAGTAAATAATTACTAGCTTGGCAAATGAGGAAGTACTTGCAGAGTTTGTTTACATTGGGTTTTTGGAAAATTCATGTTGGCAACAAGTCAAATACAGTTTGACTAGTAATTGTGACAATTGCTCACAGATGCTGCTGGAAGAACAACAAAAGAATGGATTTATGGCTTTTCTCTCTCCCTGAATTTTCCCCCTTTGTTGCCTTTTTCTTTACCATTTGGATCAATAAAGAACTTGCAGCCACAAAGATAAGTGGGTTACATGGCAGATGGGCCTTGGAATGTTTAAAAATCTCATGTTGCGTTTTGTCTCTTGGCTCTCAATTGGAAAAGACACAGCTGCATTCAAGCTGCAGTCATAAAATCCGTTGCTCCTTGAAAATGCCTATGGGTCGGTCCCCACAATAGAGAAGAGCTGAGATGAGGCCTGGTTAGAAACTTCCTAGCAGAGAGCCCGGACTGGTCTGTGGTAGTACACTTGAACAAACCCCTGAGTTCTCCACAGTGGAGAAGGGTCTGGCTTGGTAAGATCCGCTTCATTTTCCCTGTCTGAACTGAAAAGTATAAACAGGAATCAAGGGCAAAGGTGACTCACCAAACTGGAAAACAGTCCTGGAGGGCAAGTGAGATCTGTGACAAACAATTCGAAATAATTTTGGTTTTTCTCATCAAAGATCCGTGTTCTGCCAACTAAAAGCTAATTCTTCACACACGCATGCACACACATACACACACATGTCCTAGTCTTGCTAAATCCTTTCATGTAAATCTGTTTCTTTCCTAGAAGACAGGATTTCAATGGGTTTGAATATAAATGCAAAGCCTAGATCTTTCTAATTCTATTTCTTCTAAGTTTGAGCAACGAAAGCTAGAATATTCTGCAACTTTATAGCACTCAACCACTCTATTAAATGTAGGGATTTGAAGCTTTCCTTGCTATTTAAATGCCTTATCTTGATCCATAATATCTGTGATATCAAAGCTATATCCATTGTCTGGTCTAATACACCACATTTTTAAAATCATGCCTATCATAATACTCCCTTGGGTGATTATTGCATAAAACTGAATAAAATCAGAACATTTTCTGCAAAGTAACTAAAATAAATAAGAATCTATGATGGAAATAGAAGTCACTGCAACAGCTATTTAGGCTCATTCAGCTATTTAGGCCTCTTGGTATCAGCACCTGTATATTTGGTCCCTTGTTTTGGGGCCCTGATGTAGAGGGCAGGTTGGTTACATGCTCAGCTAGAGAAAGTTTGAAGAAGTTATTTCTCTCTAAAGGAAAACACTCTGCCTTTTAAAGTTCAGTTTTGTAGTGTCAGTTACAATTCAGATGTTATGTTCATCTCTCCATAACCTAAACTTGATGTTCATCATCTAAGTTCTGAATTTTCTTTTCGCCTTTCATCTCAAAACAATAAATATTCCTTAGAAGGACAAAGCTTTACTGTGAAACCTACCTTCTTTTAGATGGAGCACCAATAATATGTTTTTAACACTAAAATTTCCTAAATTCTTACTTGGAATTGCCACACTTCTCTGATCATGAAATTTGGAGGCTACATGTAGGATTCTAGGAGAGTCTGAATGGAAGCAAACTTTTTCAAAGTTGGCACTGGAACTTTGGTGCATGTCTGAGTCATCATTGGCCATTAGAACTTTTATCAGACTCTGGAGTTCTGTATAGCTTTTCAGGTCTTTGGTGTCTTGCAAAAAGAATTGGGCACACATACAAAAAAGGTAACAGGGCTTTACATTTATTAAAAATAGGAAAAAGAAGTATGCTTTGTAAAATGAGAGCAGATCACTAAGAGAATTCACAGTGGCTAACAAGTTAATGACAGATGTCTTTTGTACCCTTCATTCTTCTTGGTGACATCAGATCTAGGCCACCCTATCAAAAGCCCGCTTGACTTTGCGACAAAAATATTGAATTTAACTCTTTCTGATTGGTTCCAGGTTCAGGACTTGGAAATTATTTGCACTTCTGGCTTGGATCTCTGTGATTAAGAGGTCAGCAAGTTGGCCAAGTTGTAATCTCCTGCCTCAGAGCCAGATAAAATAATTGCCAATGACAACTCTTCACCTGTGTCCAAGTTAGGTAAATATACCTAACTCATTGGTTAATGAAACTTTCTGGTACATGTTGACTCTAGACAAATGATGACAGGAGAGAATTGGGGAGAACAGTCTACTACATCTGTCATATGTGACTTTCCACTAGCTTATTTACTCCAAATTTTTACTTTAAGGTCTTTCTCTCTTACTGTAGCCAATGGAAATAAAACTGCCAGAGAATTTACAGAGGTAAATTTCTTTCTTTCAGAGACAAACAACTTTTCCAAATTTCATTCTACTGATGATATAGCCAACATCCCCTCCTCTCCTCAGCCCAAAAGAATTGATAAGATTTGTAGATGCTAACAATTAGCAGTCTTGGACCTCAATTTCCTTTCCACTGCAGAAAGGAAGGTGAGTAAAGATGACTGGAAATGATAAACAAGTACGAGATCTACATTCTCTCTCTGAGCTCCTTTTCCCCTTGATCCATACTATAAAAAGATTCTTACACCAGGAGTGATAGCTCACATCTATAATCCCAGCATTAGGGAGGCTGAGGCAGGAGGACTGCTGTGAGTTCGAGGCTCACCTGGGCTACTTAGGGAATTCAGGGCCAGCCTAAACTACAAAATGAGACCCTGTCTCACAGATGTGTAAATATCATCTTTTCTCTGGTATGAGAAAATGAAGTTGTAAATGAGTTGTAGTGTGTATAGTTTATATTGTAAAGTAGAAGATATTTAAAAGGAAAGAATGTAAGGGTAAATAATGAGGGGAAAATGAATATGGTAATAATAAAGAAAAAAGAAAAAGATTGTGTATATAGGAGGTGGGGAAATGCAGGGTGGGGGGAAAAGGGAAAAAATGAGAATCAAGTCATGTCATATTCTGGTACAAACTCAATGTTGAATGTGATTATGATGTGTATTCATAATGTACTAATAAAGATAATTTAAAAAAAAGATTATCACACACCTACACATGGTAATATGGTGCTTTGAGGCTAATGCACCCTCCATCTCTTCTGAACCAGCTTTTTTTTTTTTTTTTTAGGTTTTTTGAGACAGGGTCTTGCTTTTGTGGTTCAGGCTGGCCCTGAGCTCAGCCTCAAACTCACATCACAATCCTCCTGCCTCTGCCTCCCGAGTGCTGGGATTACAGGCATGAGCCACCACGCCCGGCACTGTAGTATGTGGTACTGGTTGCTGCTGGGTGTGGGTTTCCACACCCAGTATTGTTATGTGGTTACCGGGGAATCGAACCTGGGTCCTTGCGCTTGCAAGACAGGCGCCGGAACCACTGAGCTAACTCCCCGGCCCTGAACCAGCTTTTAATAAGTTCTTTTTCTCTTTTTATCAAAATATATGGCTCTCCTCGATTTGATTGGAGAGGAGCAAACAAATTTGAGGTTATTAAGTAACTGATAATATTGTCACGACATCACTCAGTGTTGTTTGTAGGCATCTTTCTGCTTACAGTCTAAGACTCATATGGACACATTCTGTTGACTGTTACTACAGTTTAACCCCAGCCCTACCCCACAGCCTGACCCTTGTACCTTCCCTTCACATCTCATTGGCATCTTCTCAGAAATCCCTATACTTGACCTAAATAAATATCCGGAGGTGGGAGAAGGATTGGTTTTCTTTTACCGGAGAAGAATTAAGTCTTAAGATGCAAGATCTGATAAACCTCATTGCAGATTTTGTACATTATACTAATAAAGTTCCTGGAAGTTAAAGCTTATGCATTCACTATAAAGTCAGATTATAAATTTTTTAAATACTTTAAAAAGAGTTAGATTGTTTTCAAGAAAAAGAATTATATTTGAAATCGGAAATTCCCTGATATTCTAGTGTCTATCACAGAATGTTACCTGTCTTTCAGGGTAACAATTTGCAATTCATAACTGGCTCTCTGATTGCATTATAGTTATATTGTTGAATAACTTGCATGGAGAGAAATAAAAATTACAACCGCAGGTCAAAATGGGCATATTAGAGGTGAATTTTGGAAGAAGTCAGAAAGAAATAGGAAGCAGTTATAAAGAAAGCATTTAAATTCAGTATGAGTGCTTTATACTATTGATTAAAGTATTTCAAAAATCAATGAAAGACCAATTTGCAGTAAGTGGCTTGCAGGAACTTTCAGAAAGATCATTTTGACTCAGTTCAAAGGTTCGAAGCCTCTGCCCCAACAGGTAAAGAAAATGATTCTACCACCTTTTTAAAAGGAAACTGGTTAACAGCATATTTAGACTCTAAAAACAAATGCGAATAATCTATTTATTCAATTTGTGGAGGGTTTGTTGGGGAGGGGTATTAAAACTGTCTTGCTGTGCAGTTGGAGCTGCCTTAGAACTTACCCTGTAGCCCAGACTAGCCTCAAATTTACATCAACTTTTCTGTCAGTCTCAGTCCTGGGCTTATGAGTGTGTTGTCAAAATTTTTTTAAAAGAAAAACCAAGGTATTATTTTTAATATATCTAATGTGAAAATTATAAAATGTATTTCACTATATTTACTTTATTATATCATGTTTGTTATACCTTCTATCAATTTATAAACTTACTACAAAGAAGAATCTCCATAACATGAATTACAAAATTTAATACCATATCCTTTAGACAAAGTAGGATAACAATACATCTTTTGAATTGGATTATCTTAGTTCAGGAAGTACTTTAGGTCTCAGACTTTCAGTCTCTGTCATTCTACATTTCCTCCTTTCAATTAAAGACTATGTTTTATAGATGAGCTACAGGTGGTTGGATGTATGTCCCTGTCAATCACATTATTGAAAACTCATTTGTGACAGCTCTACCACACGCATTTGACAACATGCAACCTGAGGTCAAGAACTCTAACTGCTTTTATTTTAACTTCTCACATAGCATTTCAAAAAGTACAGTCTTCTGACTTCCAAATTTACCTTGGAAAGGTCACACCAGGACCTGCACTGACAGAAGCAGATGGCGAGAGGTCAGTGAAAATGGGTCTCATGAAAAATGACAGCCAAAGCTCCCGCCTAAAATCTATCCTAAACTCGAAAGTCAACATCACTATGAATAATATTACATGATGGGACTTGGCTTATATTGAATTTTGGCTAAAACTCCAGAATAATTATTTAAATACCCCTACATTTTAAAATGAAGCACAAGGTCTTTACAGACATATGTTGAGAGACCCCTAACTGCCTTAATTCAAAATCTGTACCACTAGAACTGGGTGGAACAGGACAACATATCTGCAGATCACTGTGGGACTGTCTCTTTGTCATGAGTCAATTATAAAACGTTTCTCTTTCATTTTGACTTTGGAAAAGAGTCAAAAATTTCCTGCTTCCAGATCCAATGAATAGGTGGATGAGAACTCACCAGAATGTTTTTGGGTGACTCTCTTGCACAGGATGGTGCTTGGTAGTATATTCACTATATCTTTCATCACATCGTAAGAGGAGACTTCTGGAACTGCTTCAGAAAGTGACCTGAATGGTAGGTGTGGTCAAAGAGAGGTAGAGTCCTTTGAGGAGATTAACATCTAGAAGACTTTTTTTTTTGGTTTTTGGAGACAGGGTCTCGCTTTGTGGTTCAGGCTGGCCCTGAGCTCAGCCTCAAACTCACATCACAATCCTCTTGCCTCTGCCTCCCTAGTGCTGGGATTACAGGCATGAGCCACCACGCCCGGCACTGTGGTATGTGGTACTGTTTGCTGCTGGGTGTGGGTCTCCACACCCAGTATTGTTATGTGGTTACCGGGGAATCAAACCCAGGTCCTTGTGCTTGCAAGACAGGCGCCAGAACCACTGAGCTAACTCCCCGGCCCTAGAAGACTTTTTACTGTAACATTTTTTAAAAAATTAAATACTGTGTATTTGGTCATACATCACATAGTAAGTTTTAAGTAATAATTTTCATGAATCTTTCTACTTAATTCACATTATCAAAAGACATTATGATGTCTGTGTGGGAATACTCATTTTTTTCTTTTGCCTCAGGCCTCCAGATAACTCAGCAGGACAATGTAGGTCAGTAAACTGTCCAGTTAAGGGATGTCTTCTACTGTGGATTATCTTTTATTCTGTGGAAAGAGAAGTTCTAGGGTGTTTTCTAAAGCTGGTTCCACAAGTAGATATTTTACTTGAGATCCCTTCATCAGGACCCATGTCATTATCCTAAAGCTCCAAGAGAATAGTACAGCAGGTTCAATGAAAGAGAAATATACAGAACCTCTAAGGAAATGATGCCTCAATCACTCAGACTTTGTAAGCCTGAGGGCGTCCTGGAGAAGACAAGTGCATTGAAAATCTAGTGAGGTACAGGAGGGCCATACTATGCATGTAGGCAAGAAGACACCTGACTGGCCTTTTAGGTTGGGTTGTATTCCTCCATGTTCATTCTTCCTACAGGAAACATATTACCTCAGTTGTCTGCCCGCTTATTAATTTACAACTTGAAAGTTCCTGAAGAGAGTTTTTTTTAACATAGTTTCAATATTTTGGGCTTTTAAAAAAATTCCTTTATTTCTTAAACTTCTTTTGTGAGGATGAGTACATTTCACAGAAAGAAATTGTATTCTTGGTTTCTCATTTGTTTCCAGATGGAAAACAACCCTATCTTTTTTTAATGTCAAAGGAGCTTTTAAAACTACTAGTGAGAGATGAATTACATCTGCTGAATTAGTCTCCAGTTGTTATGTAGTTGATAAATCAGAGTTCTGATTTTACTGCAAATTGTGGAATCACTTCAGATGCCACTTTTTCATCCTCAAAACTGTACAGTGTCTTCATTTGATTTTCTTTGGAATCACTTCCTCGGTAAATGCTACCTAGTGGGGCACAAGATCTTGAACTCAGATTTCTCTTCAAAGTGAACAAAAGGAGCTTAAATACATTCATAAAGTCAATGATAGTATGTATACCTCTGCAAGACTCCCTGCGCTCCTTGAGCAGCTCTGCATGGAGGGCTTCTAGTTTTTCAACCCTGCCATATGGAACTAATCTCTTCCCAAGCAAATGTCAAATCTATAATACTGAGGTCAATGCCATTCGTTTCTTCTTCAAACCAGTATTGACCTCTTTCTGGGAGGATTGTGAGCAATCTCCTTGCTTTTCACTTTCGGGGTTCACAGAGTTTATCTCACTTTGTCTTAGTCTTCTCTCTAACCCCTCGCTTCCCCCCAAACTCCACAGTAGGAACAGTTCTGTAGCTCCCAGATCAATATGTGTTTTCTAAAATTGCCCAGATAGCAACTATTTTAGGCTATATATGTCATATGCCTCTGTAGCAACTACAATGCCGTGTTATTTAGTACAGAAACAACGAGAGAAAAGAGGAAATGAATGAGGCTGAGGACTTATAAGACGTTATTTACAAAAATAAGTGAATGAAGTGGATGTGGCTTCTGGGTTGTAGAACAAGGAAGTTCTAGTTAGTTTATAGCCCTAAGCTGGTGAAAATAAAGAAGTGTAAGGAAAAATTAACTTGGTAACTATCTCCATTATTATTTGTTTTACCAAGAGCTGATTTTAATGAGGAAATAGCCATCTAGGAGTCAAGGATTTGTTTTCTTTTTATCTTCTCTGATTTTTCTAATGTAAATTGCCTACAGTGAATGTTTGCTTCTCATTTCTTCTAGTTTATCTTCTGGTCTTCTGAGTAAGAATACTAAGCCAAAATAAGGAGAAAAAAAAATAAAGGTCTTGTTCCACTGAAAACTCAAGATGAATTGTCATTAATAAAGTGACTAAGGGAATCTAATAAAGATAAGACTAAGGTCTTGAGAAGTGATAATCCCTTTACACTAGATACTGTGTGTGGTTAGTGTTTAATTCAGTTCTGGTTTCAAAATGTATTACTGACAAACTAAAACAGGTTGAGCAGAGGCAAAAGAAGTTGAAGAATTTGCAATCATCTTTGTGTAGGATGAAGAAAACTGCTCTTTAGTCATGAGAAGATTAAACAAGAAATACTTTATATATTTGGAGAACTGCATTTAAAATAGAATTATACATATTTAATATGAATTCAGAAGTTAATACACACAAAAAATGAAAATTTCAAGAAAACCTCAGCTATTTTTTTTATATTGAAATTTGTACAGTCTCTTTTTATAATGTGGTAGACCAGTCGCAGCAGAAATTTGAACATCACCAGGACCTGGATTAGGTTAGTGGCTCTCAGATATAAATTTAACAGAGCAAGAATGTTTAAAATGGGAAGGAATAATTTTAACTAATGTTTTGTAATAACTACTAAAGACCTTCAAACCAAAGCCATAAATACACCGTATCTTAAATAAATATATAGGAAGAACCAAAAAGAAATTATGCTATGTTTTAAATAAACATGGAAAGAAGTAAACTTGATGCATCTCTTCTGCCCACAGGAACGACACAACAATCTGTTCTGGAGCAAACCTTTAATGGAACAATCAAAAATATCCCCCTTCACTTAGCTCTACCCTCTCTTATATACCCTAACCAACACGGAGGCCGCCAGCCATCCAGTCATCTTCCTTCTGTCCTAATAAGATATCACAGCTGTGCGGCAAAGCAGGTTCCGTCACTTAATCCACGCCCCTTGGCAATCTGCCCGGCGCCATCTTATCTGGTGCTACTCCCGACATAAACTCAAAGTTTTTTTTTCCAGAAACAAAAAGACTCAAATAGCTTCTAATTTTGTCAAATAAAAATCTATGTAACTAAATAAAAGATGAGATGACATGGTCTTTTTTTTTTTTTTAAGGTTTTTTTGAGACAGGGTCTCGCTTTTGTGGTTCAGGCTGGCCCTGAGCTCAGCCTCAAACTCACATCACAGCAATCCTCCTGCCTCTGCCTCCCAAGTGCTGGGATTACAGGTGTGAGCCACCACGCCCGGCACTGTGGTATGTGGTACTGGTTGCTGCTGGGTGTGAGTCTCCATGCCCAGTATTGTTTTGTGGTTACCGGGGATCAAACCCAGGTCCTTGTGCTTGCAAGGCAGACGCCGGAACCACTGAGCTATATCCCCCGCCCGACATGGTCTTTTTTTTCCCCTACTTGCCTTTGGTATAAGAATGGACAAATTTCTGTTATGAGGTGAGCACAAATACCATGATCATCATTTAGGAATTATTGAAACTTAAAAGTCTTCTCTAATTCTGTCCTTCTTAAAGACCCCGTTTCCATAGAGGGGCAGCATGCTATATAGTAGGAGCGGTACAGCTTGTACAGTCTTTCTCTATGAAATGAAAACATAAAACAGGAAAACTTACCAAATACTCATTAGGACATATTTTCAAGAGGTAAATTTTTCCTGCCTCAAGCAGAGTTACACACTTTGTGTTTTCAGAGAAAAGAATTCCAATGTCAATATGAAAGGAACGGTGACTATGTGGGAAATTTTCTAAGAACACTTAACATTTCAGGATAACTTACACAAAGTATCTCAACTAACATTCCAACTGAAAAGAAGTTAGAAGATAATGGTCAGCATGTCAGAGCCACTGTAAAACTCTGCCCCTGTTGGTTTTTGTCCTCCTTGCCTCTATTTTTTCTTTAAATACACATTGTAAAATTATTTGTATAAATTATTCTAAGAAAAACTTATGAATTCAATGCATAGCTGGATTTTGATTCCCTAAATAATTCAACATTGTGTACACCACACACACACACACACACACACACACACACACACACACACACGTCCTGGTAAGAGTGACATACAGTGACTAGTGAGGGGCGAACACTTCACCACTTCTACCCACTGCTATGTCAATGCACATAAATTCTCATTTGTAACACCCCTGCAGTTCCATTGTGTGGCTCCATTAGTCTATGCATGAATTATTCACACATGATACATCATAGTGGCATCAGAGCCATTTATGATATCAATTCATACTATTACGGAACAGGTAATCTTCAGCTGTCCAACACAACACGTGTTAATTAGATCTCCAAGAAACTTTGCTAGTCAATCATCTTCACAAAGCCCTGCTCCTGTCCAACCTCCAATAAGACTTCCAATCACTCCATCCTGCCTCTATTTTTCATTTTTCAATCTACTTATGGACTATCTGACATATTTAATCATCTAAACTACATTTTTTTTGTGTTGCTTTGCAGACTTAACTCTTGTATCCTCAAGTAAATCCATTGGCTCTTGAAAGGTAGAAACCCTGGCCTCAGCTCTTCTGTAACTTCCACAGTTCTTTTCAATGGTAGACACATAATACATTTTCATTAAATTGTAATTGACTTCTTTAACTGCCTTCCAAACAAATACAAATCACAGATTTCTAGATAGTGAACTACTTGATTTAACGCATTTCAATTCTGAACAATCGCAAGAGTTTTGAGTTGTGCAGTTCATTATTGTTATGAACTATTTGTTCTATTTTGTTTCTATTTCATTTCCATCAATTACCTAAAGACACAAAATGTTTTCTAGCGTACCATTTAGAAGGCAGAATTGGATTTATGTTAGGGGATATCTGGAAAATGTATGATATGGTAACTGACAAAATGAACAATTAATATGTTGTCATCATTTTTCCACTCTACAATTATTTGGGGCATGCCTCAAGTGATAATTATTGGCATCATGCTTAAAAATAAAAAATAAATTTACAAGGGAGAATCACAGAGTTAAGTCTCACCTATTCAGTAGGTACTCAATAACTGATAAGTAAACTCTGTATCAAGAGACAAATGTGTACAGAAGCACTCTGGTATGGCCAGCACATAGCCCAGTGCACCGCCACTAAGTAACACACCTGTGACCAGAGATGAGCTGAGGTCACAGGACATTATCAACACCCCAGACCTCATCTTACATGGCATTTACATAGCCACATCTCAGCTCTGTCGGCATAACCAGTGTCCTGGCTCCTGACTTCTTACAGCATTCATTATTTTTACCTGTTCTTGAATTTTACATAACCTGGCCAAACTATAGGAACTGTTTCATAAATACTGTCTTTTATTCAAGTATCTTTGATATCATTGCATAATGGCACAGCTAGCTATGGTTTTGCTGCATGTGTGTGTTATGTATTGTATGACTCTAAGAATGTAGCATGATACATTTATCTATTCTGTTGATAGGAATGTTGCTTTTTAACAGAGCTATTTTGGATGCTACTAAGAAAATTCTTTGGGGAGCACATGTATGTATTTTTATTGAGCATAAACACAAGAGAGTAGTTGATTAATTATGTCCATGTTTGTGTGATAATTTATACTGCCATCAACAGTAAACTCAATTCCCCTACATTTTCACCAGTCTTTATATGTCCTTATAAAATTTTGGCCTTTCATAAAAAAAAATACACACACACACACACACACACATATATGTATGGTATCTCAGTGAATTTAGAATTTATATTTCCATGATGACTAGTGAAATTAAGAATTTCTCATGCTGGATCAGGGTTTTATCTCAGTGGTTCCAGCACTTGCCTTGCAAACCCAGGGTCCCTGGTTCAATCCCAGGTAACCATATACAACAATGCAGGACATGGTGACTCATGCCCACCAGCAATCAGTACCACATTCCACAATGCCAGGTGTGGTGGCTCATGCCCATAATCCTAGCACTGGGGAGGCAGAGGCAGGAGGGTTGCTGTGAGTTAAAGGCTCGCCTGAGCTACATAGTGAGCTGAGGGCCACTTTGAACTACAAAACGAAATTCTGTCTCAAAAAAAAAAAAAAAAAAAAAAAAGAATTCTCAGTCTTATTGATCTTTAAGTAATCTTTTTATTAAGGATCCTAGTCAAACATTTTACCTACTATATTTCATGCTTTCATTATATATTTTTATTATCATTTTATTTACTACATTAAAGAATACCTTGCACAACCTTGATCTACAACAAATTATTTATTTTTATTCTTTCCTCATCAATGTAGAAAGTTTAGAATATAATAACTTCCTCTGTCTCCATCTTCTTTCTACATTTTTTATGTTTATATCTGGGATATTTTATTCTGGTTGAAATAGTTTTCATTATTTACTTTTGTGAAAGTTTACTAACAACAAAAATTTCTCCAGTTTCTATTTCCCCAAGAACGTATAATCATTAATGATCAAGAGGTCTATTTTAAACTTTATTTTCACTACTTTACTTTGATAATGGATGGGTAGTGTAGGTATTAGTTATAATTCTCCAGAAAAACAGAATCAATACTGTGTGTATTTATAAAGAAGATTTATTAGACTGATCTATAGGATCCCAGTGGCAGAAAAGTCCCACAGTGACCACCTGCAAGCTAGTGAACCAGGGAATCCAGTGGTGTGACTCCACCCAGAAACCTGGAAGCCTTGGAAAAAGAAAGAGATCCGCTCTTCTGTTCTTAGTCCAAGGAATAAAGGCTTAGGAGCCGGCCAGAGGGTTGTGGTACAAATTCAAGTCCAAATAACCAAGAACTTAGAATGTGATGCCCAAGGTGGCAACAGGGAAAATACTCCAGAGAGAGAGAGAAAGAGAGGTGGGGGGGAGAGAGAGAGAATTTACCCTCCCCAGTTGATGGGGTGGTACTCACCTACATTCAAAGAGGCTTCTCTACCCTATATATAGCAGATCTGTAGGTCTATATTTTCTGGAAACATCTTCAGAGACACACCAAATGTATGCTTTGTAAATTCCCAAAGCAGCTCTCAATGTAGTCAAGTTCACACTCAACATTAATCAGCATAGAATAATATTTTTTAAATATTTTAATTTGTGTTGCTGATACATAAACTGATACTTTTGTTAGCGTTTTCCATCTTCTCTCAGCTTCTAGAGTTCATGTCAAGAAGTCAATTATAAATTTGGTGTTTGCATGTGGTCACCCCACTTTGACTATTTTAAAGAATTTCATTTTATGCTGGGTGTGGTGGCTCTCACTTCTGATTCCAGCACTTGGGAGGAAGAGGCAGGAGGATTGCTGTGAGTTTGAGGCCGGCCTGGGCTACAATAGTGAGTTCTGGGCCAGCCTCAGCTACAAAGTGAGAACCTGTCTCAAAAAGAAAAAAAAAGAATTTAATCATTGTATTAAGACTTAAACAACTTAAATGTATTACTGATGAGTCTGAATTTCTTTGTATTTATTTTCCTTACCTTCTTGAATGCAGTGGTCACCATCTAGTTCTTAAAATATTGGTTCTGCTACATTCCTCCCTTGTTTCAAAGATCTCTAATAGGCGTACTGGAGCTTTGGAAATGATTGTACATGTCTCTTACACTTTTTCTACTTTCTTTAATATTTTTCTTTCCATGCTCCAATAAAGATATTTTCTATTAAACTGTTTTCTACTTCATAAATCTTACTTTTTGTGTTAACTATAAAACAAAATATACTACTAATTCAATTTCAGATACTGTGGTTTCTTGTTTAGCCTGCTCTTTTGTGGCTTTACTTTGTAGATTCTAAGTTCTCTCATGAAAGTCTCCATTTTCTATACATATTCTCTTTTATTCAATACATATCGTCTACTCATCTAAGTACTTAAACCTATTAATCTTTACTAATGTTCAAGTTTTTGCCCACTATCTCCAACACATCACTTATATTTTTGGTTATATTTCTATATTTTTATTTAAGAATTATTCTCAACATTTTTGTCTCATGATTCTGTCTTTTGGCAGGTTTAGTCAATTTGGATTTAACATACAGATTTTTTACAGACTTTGAAAAAGTCATGTATACGAGCTCATTCCCCAGAGCTGATTAACCCCTCTTTTTCCATGCATCATGTGTGGCAACCTATCAAAGTGGGAATAAAATGAATTCTGCCTACTTGTGTTTTACTTCTCCTTTATGTGGCATAACTCTCCAGGTCCCCTTAATGCCTCACGTGATTGAGGAAGAAGGTTTTTTTTTTTTTGGAGAGGTAGCTGCATCTGGAATATGTGATGTTGGGGTTAAGAGCGTAAGAGAGGAAGAGAATGTGGAGAGTGTGTATGAAAACATGTGAACCCATCATCAATAACCAGGAAGAAGAGGCTACTAATAATATACAGATAGAAGAGGGCTTGGATAACTGGTAAACATATATATATATTTTGTCTTTGACTGGAAAACAAACGTGTGGCCTTTGATTTATGGATTCAATAACTGATGACTCTGTTTTTCTTTCTATAATAAACTTTAATCTCTGAGAACCGAGAGTTCCACAATAGACGTGGTGAGACTCAACATTTTGTTGAAAACATTTTGGCCCTCTTAGATACCACCAAATCATCATTTCTGCTGTTTTTGTTTTCTCTCTCAGAATATTAAGCACTTTATTAAGCACAGATGTGAGATGCAAAGCAAAAATGACAAAGATGTTAAAGACAAAAACACCTCCATCAAATTATTAAGATTATTTTTAACTCACCCTCAATTGAGAACTTTCAAGCAGTTTCATTTAATACATTTTTTAAATTGAAATCTTTATTGGTACATTACATGTACACATCATGATTGCATTCAACAATGAGAATTTGTACCAGTATATGACACAAGTTAGTTCTCATTTTTCCCATAGCCCTACCCACCCTTCCACTCCCACCCCTTATTTACATAAACTTTGCTTTCTTTCTTTTTTGTTATAATGTCATTACTTTTCCCCCTTCACCCTATTTCGCTTTGAGTATTTTCTATTTCACAATATATAACATACATTCTAGAACTCATTTACATCTTTATTTTCTCATACCAGAGAAAAGATACAATATTTACACATCTGTGACCTATTTATTTCACTTATGAGGATATCCTCAAGGTATGTCCATTTAAGTATAAATGATTCAAACTTATCACTTTTGATGGCAGAATAATACTCCATTGTGCAGAAGAACCAC
>PVIR01032925.1:0-18359 GCA_004026965.1 Petromus typicus | reverse complement strand
CAAAGCTAGAGAGAGAAGGAGACAAGTGAGTCCCTGAGGCCCAGCAAGGATCTGAAGTGACAACCAAAGCCCAAAGGGAAAACAAAGAGAAGCTTCAATGCAAAAGAAGGAGGTGGAAAGGAGCCCTTTCTCCCTGGGCCCTGACTTCCTGTTTGTGTAGGATTGGCCAACCCTGCAGATGCATGGTAACTACTAGTGATGTCAGAGGCCCTCATGGAGATGGAGCAGTGGACACCGAGGACTGCAGTGGCTGGTCAATATTCAAGTTCAAATGTCTCCCAGGAGAGGGCTATCTGCTGGTAGCTTGTATCTTCCTTAAATGTCCTCTTATTTCTATTTTTGTAAAGTTTAATTCCTAAATTGATGCTTCTAAATTGTTCATGGCAGTTGGAGAGTGCCAACTTAACTTGGGACTCAGGGCAACTAATGGCTCCATGTAGCAGCATCCCACATCAGGGCAAGGAGGAATCCAATTCAAGTCAACAGGTCAAGGAATTGAGTTCAAGCCAGCAAGAGGCACATGGAGCGTTGCAGACTGAACAGTCTGGGCTCTACCCTCACAGTAAGAAACCTTTAGTTCAGTGGCACTAAAGGTGCAGGTTTGCTGAGATTATCCACTATTCCTCATAAATCTATGGCTAGCTTGCTGGAATTAATCAACATAGATCATGTTGAAGTGAATATGCTTTTCTTCTTTTTGTTTAGTTTTTCTCGACTGTCCTTGTTTTCATTTGACTGTGAACACTGTTTCTAGTTTTTTGTTGTTGATGTTCTGTTCTTGTTTGTATTTCTTCCTTCTCTCTGTCCTTGCTGTCTTCTTTACCAGTTTCCCAAAGTTCGCATGATCTTCCTTTTTCCTCCATCCTTGTTTTTAGTCTCTTCCTCTTTTTCTACTTCTCTATTTTCCCCCTTATTTCCTTTCACAATTCTTCTGAAAGTAAAATCACTATACGCATGGCATATTTATTTAATTTTTTTTTAGGTTTTTTTTTTGAGACAGGGTCTCACTTTGTGGTTTAGGCTGGCCCTGAGCTCAGCCTTCAACTCACATCACAGCAATCCTCCTGCCTCTGCCTCCCGAGTGCTGGGATTACAGGTGTGAGCCACCACGCCCGGCACTGTAGTATGTGGTACTGGTTGCTGCTGGGTGTGAGTCTCCACATCCAGTATAGTATGTGGCTACCAGGGATCGAACCCAGGTCCTTGCGCTTGCAAGACAGGCACCGGAACCACTGAGCTAACTCCCCGGCCCTGGGCATATTTATTATATACAGTTTTCTAGTTTGTTTTAAATTTTGTTGTATAACCACACATGTAGTCCACAAGGTTAAATGTAGCAAATCACTCGTTACCACAGTTTGTCATTTTCTAGGCTGCATTTGATGCTACTATTATTGCTGGTTGCATTACTTTAGCAAATGGCATAACAATTGTTCTAATTAATTCTTCCTGGTTACCAGGAGTGAGATTGTTTAAAAGTCATGAACAATACTATAGGCCGATCCCAAAGGCTAGGAGTTAGGCAAATAGGCAGCAACTTCTCTTCCCCAGTAAATTGAAGGAGTAGGATCCTCAAACAGACTCAAAAGTCCAAAACCAACTACACCTGGAAGATATCTCTGAGAAGTAGCCATTTCCCAAATGTTCTAAATACCAGCAATAAAGCTTCCTGTCATGAGAAATTTAGAAGCATCAACCCAGTAATTAAACTTCACAAAAATAGAAATGAGAAAACATTTAAGCAAGATATAAGCCCAGCCTTCCAGTGTACCAAAGGCAAAACCAGAGGGCAATGGGATGGGACCATTTGAAAGCCACTCACCTGGACTCTGAGACAGTAACAGCAGAAGAAAGCAGAAAAGTGAGGCTCTAGAAAAAGAATCAAATCAGAAGTAGCTTCTCAGATAACCACAGAGATGGTGACCAGAACAAACGACATGCTTAATGACTCTAGAGTAGATACAGGCAAAAAAAAATAGAGTAGCTTAGGAAGATGAGGGAAATCATGAATTCCCAATATAGGAAAAAATGGCATCTATGAGACAGGTTCAAACAGATATCCAAGAGATCAAAAATGCCACTGAAAGGTCAGGGATTTAGCTCAGTGGTTCTGGCGCCTGGCTTGCAAATGCAAGGGCCCAGGTTCAATCCCTGGTAACTACATACAACAATGCTGGGCATGGAGATTCATGCCTGTAATCCCAGCACTTGGGAGGCAGAGGCAGGAGGATTGCTGTGAATTCAAGGCTGAGCAACAGCCTGAACTACAAAAAAAATAAAAAAAAAAAATGCCACTGACAGAATACATAGAAGAATGAGCCAATGTGAGGATAGAATATCAGATATAGAAGACAGAATTTTGATTATTGGTCATGAAAATAAAGATTTTCTAGTACTAGCAAGGGACCATGAAAAATCAATCCAGCAGCTGCTAGATGATGCAAAGAAGAATAACATAATATTGACTGGGGTGAATGAAAAAGCAGGAGGTAGCACAAATGACCTAAAAGATCATTCACAAAACTAATGGCAGAAAACATGCAAAGCAAGGAAAAAGAATTTGACATACAGGTAAGTGAGCCATATAGAACTTCAATGACCCATGATCAGAAATAAAATCTACACTGAGCCAGGGATTTAGCTCAAGTGTCATCATGCCTACTTTTGAAGCACAAGGGCCTGAGTTTAATCCCTGATACCACAAAGGAAAAAAAATTCCAAACACAAAAAAAAAAAAAAAAAAATCTACACCAAGAAACATAATCATCAAGATTCCATAAATTCATCACAAGAACAGAATATTATAAGTTATTAGAGAAGAGAAATAAATCACGTATCAAGGAAAGCTCCTCAGAATTACACAGTCTTCTCAACATTAAACCCTCAAGTCAAGGAGAGCTTGGAGTGAAATATTTCAATACTTAAAAGCAAAAAACCTCCAACCCATTTTGATGTTACCTACAAAACTATCGAAATTGATGGAAAAATAAGATATTTCCATGTAAGGAGGCAGGAAGGTTGTAGAGTGGGCATGGGAATGGGAAAACATGAGAATTAAGTCATGTCAGATACTGGTACAAACTTTCAATGTTGAGTGTGATCATGATGTATATATAAAATGTACCAATAAAATAAATTTTAAAACTAAACCAAAAAAAAAAAAGATATTTCCATGATAAAAGAACGCTTAAAGAAATTTACGGCCACCAAACCAGGAGTGAAAAATGCTCTGAAGGACATTCTAAAAAGAGATAACAAAGACTATAACCCCATAAACAGAAGCAAGAAATTAAATAGAAGAAGAAAGGAGGGAGCCAAAAACCAGGAAAATAACAAGACAAGCTTTTGCCCAGCATAAGAGCCCACCAACAAAGTAAAGACAGCACATTATACAGGAAAAAAAATTTCCAAGTATTCCTCAGATAAAAGACTAATCTAGAATACATAAAGTACTCAAAAAGTAACATTCCCAAAGTTGAAAGACCAAAACCAAAAACTAGCATCTGAAATGAATAGACACTTCTCAGATGAAATACAAATATCAAATAAACATATTTGAAAATGTTCGGCATCACTTGATATTAAAAACATGCAAATTAAAACAATATTGAGATTCTATTGTACTCCAGAAAGAATGGCTGTTACCAAGAAATAAACCAATAGCTGGGGCCGGGGATATAGCTCAGTGGTTCCTGGGCCTGTCCTGCATGCGCAAGATTGATCCCGGTAACCACATAACAATACTGGGCGTGGAGACTGACACCCAGCAGCAACCAGTACCACATACCACAGTGCCGGGCCGTGGTGGCTCACACCTGTAATCCCAGCCCTCGGGAGGCAGAGGCAGGAGGATTGCTGTGATGTGAGTTGAAGGCTGAGCTCAGGGCCAGCCTGAACCACAAAGCGAGATCCTGTCTCAAAAAAAAAAAAAAAAAAAAAAAAGAGAGAGAAAAAGAAATAAACCAATAGCAAATGTTTCTTGGACTGTGTGGGAAAAGAAACCCTTCTCCACTATTACAAGTGTAGACCAGTGCAACCACTGTGGAAATTAGTGCAGAAAATCCTCAATGAACTAAAATTAAAGGCTCCATTTGACCCAATTATTCCATGTTTTAGTATCTTCACAAAAGAATTAAAAGCACCATACCACAATGTCATATGTGCACCCATGTTCATAGTGGCATGGTTCATAGTAGTTAAACCTTGAAACAGCCAAAATGTCCATCAACGGCCGAATGGATAAAGAAGATACAGGGTTTTTCTTATACAATGGAGTACTATTCTGCCATAAAGAAAGGTAAACTTAAGATATTTCTAGCTAAATGGATGCACTTTGAGGCCATATTTTTAAACAAGATAAATCAGATACACATGCTTAAGTACCACATTATTTCTCTGGTGTGAGAAACCAAAAGTGTAAATAAGGACAAATGTGTATAAAAGCTATTGGGAAATGGGGGGAAAATGGTCATATGGGAAGGGGAATGCAGGAAGGGAAAGAAAATTGTCAAAGGAAAAAAGGGACAAAAAAGAATGGAAGGGAAAAATTGGAAACAAAGCTTTTGTAAATAAGGAGGAGAAAAGAGACTGACGAGAGGGGAAGGGAATTGGGAAAAGATGAAGCAGGATATATCATGCACAGGTACAAATTCCCTATGATGAATGTTATCATTATGTATATCTAAAATGCACCAATAAAGTTTTATTAAAAAAAAAAAAAGCTGAATGTGCTGTGGTCCCCATCTCCTTCCTTTCCTCTCTGCTTTCTGAGTTCCATGAGTTGAGCTCTTTCCCTGTCTCACCACGCCATGCTGTTTCTGCATTGGAGCCTGCCAACCATGAGCTGAAACCACGAGCCAAAGTGTACAGCTGCTCCTTTGAGTTGTATTTGCCAAGCATTTTGTCCCAGTGATGGGACACTGACTGTGACAGCTTCTTGAAGCACAGATGAGTACATCCCATCCCCATAGTTTCTGTTCCATGCATCTTGCACGTGATAGACCGTAGAATTTGCACTTCTAATAAGTTTCATATAATGTTGAGGCTGCAATTTCTTCCATTTTCCTGTCTGATTGCTTAGCAGAATTTTCTAAAACGATATTTAAAGATGATGAGATTAAGCATTTTTAGTTTAGTTTTAATGAAATGCTGTGTTGCGTCATCACTTAATATAATACTTCATCATTTTAGTATTATTTATCATATTTAGTTTTTCTCTATATTTTATTTTATCTAGAAAACTTCTGTTTTGTCTCTTATGGGTGAAAATGTTTTGGTTTTTTTTTTTAAACATAGCTATCATAAAATTTTCCAATATGCAAATTGAAATGGTGAGTGAACCCAAAACTGCTTAAATCAGCTGAAGATTTTCAATTGAGAGAAGATGCGCTATTATAGTTGCTCAAGGTATATCTAATTTTTAAAAAGCTGTTATGCAGAAGAGAGATTAATTTTAATCTAAAAAAATTCTAAAATAGAAAAATACTGGAGAGAATTTGTCCTAATATGATTTTAGTTCCACATAAGAGTAGTCCAGCAGTCACATTGTCCAAGTACAGGTAACTTCTAGATCATGAATTTTTGACTGCTGAAAGTACTGAGTAGAAAGTATTACTAAATCTCCTCTTTTGCTGGGTTTTCTCCAAGATGGAAGTGTAATTGGTGGGTCTACAGGCCTCCTGGGTACTGATCTATGCTTCTGCCCTCAACAGGGATCATGTGTGATGAGTTGTCTGTAAGGCTCTGTGCTCTAAAAAAAACTTAAGGCAGAAAAATCTCTCCACAGAGCATGTGGGCAAGGATGTCTTCGGAACTCTCTACATAGTTCACTGTTTTAAACCTCAGATTCATCATGTACTTCAAACTACCTTTACCAATATTTAAACTAATACTTCAATCCTAATTCAATACTAATTCCTCCTCTTCCTTTTCTCAGCAAGTTCAGAACTCCAAAGCAAGAGACATGAAAGCAGCAAGGTATACAGGCAAGTCACTTCATGGCTTTGAACAGGGCTACCCCATAAGGTCATGAAGAAAGGGTTGACGATTTGCTCTCTTTTCTGGAATTATGTCAGGTTCAGACAAGCAAAATACCTTTCTATGAAACGGAAAAACCAGTAACCCTAAAAGAGACAAGTTAAATTCTGATGTTTAACATTTTTGTAATAGTAAGAAATAACATTTAATTTTGTTCAAGGAGAAGTATTTAATAAAGAGGAAATGAAAGAAAGTAAGACAAGAAGAGGAGAAAAAAAAAAAAACCATAAGAGAAAAAGTCTAGAAATTTACTAGCACTTCTCGTATTTCTTTGAAGGTCACGAAGACAGATATTTTGATAAGGACATCCTCTGTGGGGCCTGTGGTCTTCTTGCATGACAGGGATAGGTACAATGAGTACTGCTCAACGTAGTGCTGCTACCTTACCTTGAAATGCAATGTTAGGGGGAGGTGGAGGAAACAGAAGCAAGACCTTTTTATTTGACCTGAGGTCATCTCCATTATCACACATTTATCTGGACTCCACATTCTTTGTCTCGATTCTCATGCTCCCAATTAGGAAATAATCTTCTGGTTTAAAATTATGTGTTTTAGGGCCAAAGGTTTAGCTCAGTGGTTCCAGAGACTGCTCTGAAAGTGCAGGGTCCCAAGTTCAGTTCCCAGTACTAAAATAAATAAATAAATAAAATTAAATAATATGTTTTGAAATTTGAAAGTGGACTTCAAGAAATGGTTATTTGGAATTATTAGACCAGAAAAAGAAGTAAAGCTGCACCTTTCATTTGATTGGAATGATAAAAAATTTTAAAAATTAATTATTCACAATATAGCTTTTTATAAAACATATGAATGACAATAGAGATAATTTTATGAAATCGTTTTAACAAAAGATATTTTTGTGCAAGATTTTAAATAGTGAGGCTGGGGCTTTAGCTCAGTGGTGCTGTGCCTGTCTGGCCAGTTCAAGATCCTGAGTTTGGGGGTGAAAAAGTGTTGTTTTTGTTTGAGACATGGTCTCACTTTGCAGTTCAGGTTGGCCCTGAACTCACTATGTAGCCCAGGGTAGCCTTGAACTCACAGCAATCCTTCTGCCTTTGCCTCCTGGGATTACAGGCATGAGCCACCGCACCTGGCATTGTGATATGTGGTATGGGGGATCCAACTCAGGATTTTGTGCTTGCCAAGTAGATGCCGGAACCACTGAGCTAAATCTCTAGCCCCCCCAAAAGATTTTAAATAGTATGCTTGTAGCCAGTACACAAAACCTTAAAGTTTAGAAACAAGCTACTGTCTGAAATGTCTGCCAAGATTGGGAAAATCTGACAACACATAGCCAAAGAGGATAATATGTGTGGAAGAGGAGGAGAGGAGATGAAAGGATTGTAACTATAAAAACTTAGATCTGATCATTTGGCCAGCCTGTTAAATGCAAGACTAAGAGGGCCCAGGATTAAGTCCCCAGTGCCTGTTTTACAAACGCAAGAGCGGGAGTTTGATCTCCGATAACCACATACAACAATGCTAGGTGTGGAGAATCACACCTACCAGCAATCAGTACCACCCTCCTGCAGAGGCAGGAGAATTGCTATGAGTTTGAGGCTGAGCTCAGGGACAGCCTGAACTACAAAGTGAGACTTTGTCTCAAAAAAAAATGTAAGACTAAGAGAAGGATAATTGTGCCGGGCGTGGTGGCTCACGCCTGTAATCCCAGCACTGGGGAGGCAGAGGCAGTAGGATTGCTGTGATGTGGGTTGGAGGCAAGCTCAGGGCCAGCCCGAACCACAAAGTGAGACCCTGTCTCAAAAAACCTAAAAAAAGAGAAGGATAATTGTCTCTGGGGAGTTTCTAAAGGAGACCCCCCCCAACGAGCAAAGCTTTGATATCTCAGGGAGAGCATGCTTCACACACCCTGCAGGAGTTTGCCTTTGCCGCTGAATGAAGAAGGGCACTGAAAATAGTATTGGAGTCAGCTCCGGTCATAGATTATATGACCACTGGTTGGCCAAGGTTCCACCCTGTCTTCCTAGGTTCCAGATGGATCTCTTCTAAACCCCCTAATTTCCTGTTTCTATGGAAAACTGGGTACAGCCTAAAAGTAAAATGGGACTTACCAGCCTTTAGCTCATGATTTGAAATGGTGTATTCTGGCAGAGTGGTGAGTCTCTAGTTGTTGAGGAGTGTGGGAAGTTGTTGGTTACAAAGGTCCTAGTCTTTGCCAGTTTCACAAATGAGTATAAAGTTATTTTTGTATCTTCATTCCAACTTATTAAGAGTAAAGAAAGGAAAATGATGCCACTACTCGTGTTTACATGGATATACCAAATGTGCTGTGAAATGTCCACTTCAGTTACCCACCGGATGCACTAGGGGTTCCTCAACCCAAGGGCCCCTCTGTGAGTCTTATGTCCACTTTCCAGTTCCCACTCTGCATTCAGCCCAGAGCTGAGTCACATAATGGTGTGAATATATGGCTGCTAAGGATGTTGAGATCCAGGACAGATGGAATGTATGAACACTGTCTAAAAGCAGTACTGTACCAGTTTGGGACTCTGTGTGTGTGTGTGTGTGTGTGTGTGTGTGTGTGTGTGTGTGTGTGTGTGTGTGTGTGAGAGAGAGAGAGAGAGAGAGAGGAGAGAGAGACCAGGCACAATTTAAACAAATACAGATTATTTACCAGAATAATGCAAAGGCAAGAGCTCTCAACTCTAATGAGGGTTTCTAAATATTTGCAACACCTCTATTTTTGAAGTTGTCTCTTTTTTTGTGGTATCAGGGATCAAACTCAGGCCCTTGTTCTTGCAAGGTAGGTACAGTACCATTTGACCCAAATCTCTAGCCCTTGAAGTTGTCTTTTTTTAAAAAATCAAAAGTCTAGGTTGAGTGAGTCTGGACACTAGAAGAAGTAACCAAGGGAGATCAGAAGAGAGCAAGAGGTAACATGGTAAAGATTCTTGAAGCTGGCAGTAGGTCTTGTTAAAAGTAAGGAGTAGGGGCCCAGGGATTTAGTTCAGTGGTTCTGGCAGCTGTCTTGCAAGCACAAGGGTTTGGGTTTGATACTGATAACCATGTACCACAGTGTTAAGCTCTGTAATCCCAGCACTGGGGAGGCAGAGACAGGAGGATTGCTGAGTTCAAAGCTGAGGTCCGGAACAGCCTGAACTACAAAACAAAACCCCGTCTCAAAAAATAAAAAGTACTCTGGGGAGAAGCCTTATGTATGTAAGCAATGTGAGAATGCATTCAATTGTACGATTTTCTTAAAGGATATGAAACAAGTCACCCTGGGGAGAAACTATGCATGTAAACAATAAAAGAATGCTTTTACCACTTAAAAAAAAAAAAAAAAAAAAAAAAAAAGTAAAGAGTAAAAACTATAAAAGGAAACTAGAAGACCCCAGGGCAGGTTTTTAATGGGATCCAAATGTTCTAAATCTCCACAAATATTTTTTCTCTACTCTTTTTCTGTTTGTTTACCTCCTTTTTTTCTTCTGCGCTGTTTTTTCTTCTTAAGGTTTTCTTTCTAGCTAGCTTATGGCAGAGATCAAACAAAAGGATATACTAATCACTTTAGAACACATGCTTTTCTTTTTAACTTTTCTTCTTGAATTTGTTTATACTTGCTAATACTTGAAACATTCCAAAGGGAAAATAATAACAAACAAGTCTGCTTCAATTCCCTATTCCTGATCTCTTCCCCAAAGAAACTAGTTTTTTGGTTTTTTTTTTTTAATGTGTATTTGTCCTGAGATTGGGGTTATGTTTTAACATGGTCTTCAGTGCAGCTTAGATGTCAGGAAGCAGATAAAGATACAGAGTAGGATATTAACTGCAATCAATATCTGTAAAAGGAGAAAGAAGGAGTCAAAATTGGATAGACAGAATACAAGTGGACATGTAGCCATGATAAAACCTTACCAAGCTCCACAACACAATTGGTACCTCAAAATTGTCCCTGAGTAGGTCCAGATGGCTGACCTTTAAACTGCCACCATGACCAGTCATTATGGACCTTCTTCAAAGGATATGAAGTAGTGTTCGGAGCTGAGGCAAACCAGAATAAACTTTCCACTAAAGGCTACTTTTTGACTTCTCCCAGCTGCCTTCACTTCTGTCCAGCTCCGCAGTAGGTGGATACACCTCTCCCAGTAGGCTTTTTCACTTTTACTGCACCTCTGTTGTGAGAGAAACTGAGAAGAGGAAGAGGACAAGGAGATGTGATTTCCGCTGCAGCATCTGGTTTCAAAGCTACAAATAACATTCTCCATCTTCCTCCTGTACTCTCCATCCGATTCTCCTCGTGCTCAACAACCACCTTTGCTGGTGCTGGTGGCTTACCCAGTGGGGTAGTCAGATCTCATGTCTGGTCTATTCTAATTTTGGGCCACGTCTCCTTCCACACAAAGTGGATCTCAGGGTCACTCTTCAATGTTCTGCTACTGAAGAACTTTTTTTTCTCCTTTTTTGCCCTTTGAGGCTACTCTGGAGTGGAGCTACAATACATCTACAGTCTATTTGCAACTTCTGTGTAATGAACTTGGCTGTCTAAAGTAAGCTTGAGTCTTTCCTTCCTCCGAGCTGGATGTAAAGGATCCTCACACACCTAGAGGAGAGAGCAAGTGTGGGTCTCAGGTGGCCTGTCACAGGCTCCCTCCTAAGCAGCTTGCTGATGTGCTCTGGTCCTGCTTGTGCCTGGCCTCCTCCTCCCTCTCTTGTCTCATCTTACGAAAGTGTGCTTCCTCATCCAGTCTACCTCTCCTGCTTCTCGTCTATGTTGACTTCAGCCAAGGAGCACATACCATTTTTACTGGTTCAAACAAGGGAATTCTGGCCTTACTCACAGGCCTGTTACCCTGCAGAATTTTGTTTTTGAGGAGTCTGAAGTGTTCCACTACAAGAAGCCTTAAACTATCTTTTTTCCCCCTTTGCATATGGCAGCCATTTCCCATAATCCAGAGCTCCAGAAGTATTCTGGTTAAAGACTGAGTTGGCACTTCTGTTTCTCATGGTTTCTGTGGATTCCGGTGACATTTGAGAAAATAAACAGCAATGCCAACCCTACTTTTCCCTTCAAAATTGGAGAACTTGCAAAGCCCTCGCTGTGAAAATCAAAGCCAAGTCAAGTTTTTACTTCTGGACTTGGCTCCAAAATTCCAACATAGGATGGAACCAAATTTAAGGGATCATCTCAAAACTTTAAGTCATAGGGAAATGTTACAAATAAAAATGCACCTTGACATTATAAATGTGCTTCACTATGCGAGGATGTTATATTACAGTGAGTCCAAAAATTCTCCATTGCTATAGCCTGGATCTTAAGTCTCCCAAAAGATTTATGTTATTAAAGGTCTGTCCTCAGCATAGTGCTGCTGGAGGCTATGGAAACCTTAAGAAGTGATGCCTTGGGCTGAGGATTTAGCTCAGTGGTTCTGGCATCTGCCTGGCTTCCATAAAGTCTTTAGTTCAATCCCTGGTACCACATATCATAATGCTGGATGTGATTGCTCAGGCCTGTAATCCTAGCACTCAAGAAAGGGAAGAGAATTGCTGTGAGTTCGAGGCTAGCCTGGGCTATATAGTGAGTTCACAAAGTGAGACCCTGTCCCCAAAAGACTGGGAAAAAAAAAAAATAAGATAAAAAAGAAAGAAAGAAAGAAGTGGGGCTTTTGCCAAGTGAGGTCTGGTGCCAGGATTTAATTCAGTGGTGCGGCCACCTGTTTTGCAAGAGCAAGGTCATGAAAAATTTTAAGTTCTTGGGCCATCCTTTGAAATGAGACTGTGATGGGTTGGTCTTTTTCCTTTATGTCCTCACTTAGCCATGAAAATTTTAAGCTCCTCTGCTAAGTCCTACACCATGATATACTGCCCTGCCACAGGCCCAAATCGAGGAATTGAGGACTGAAACATCCAAAGCTCCAAAATAAACCTTTGCTCTTTAGAAATGCATTATCCCAGCTGTTTGTTACATAGTGGAAACCCAACCACTGTACCCATATCTTTCCCTGGGCATAAAGTGTAGCATTTAAGAGAAAGGGCTTTGGAATTCAGGAGCTCTGGGTTCATGAATTTATGACTCTGGGCAACAAAAATCTTCAATAAGCTCCTGTTTCTTTCTTTGTAAATGGGAATATAACAGCTAGCCTTTAGGAAAAAGAAGTTAGATGAAATAGGTAAATCACTCATTCTAGTGTTTAGTGCATACCAAGCACCTGATAAACAAGAGTAACTGGAAATCTCCAATGGGACTGTCAGAACGATGCCACCGTGGGCCCGGCTGTCCTGTGATGGGATTAAAACACCTCATGAGGAGTTTAGTGTCCTAATGAGCACACTGACCTCAGACAGACAAACAGATCACAGTTCAGAAATGTACTAGTAGGGCAGCTTCAGGGAATTCTCTAACCTTTCTGAGCTTCAGTTTCCTGTTCTAAAAACTAGGCATAATAATACCAGTTTCACTGAGCAATCAGGAATAAATGAAATGACTGGTGCTCAGACCCATGGCACGTGGCGGGCTTTTAGTTTTTCTGCCATCTTCAGACTATTTTACCTTTGTGCTGAGCTGTGTCACTGCTCTTTGTAACATTTTGCCCCACACGGGGGAGAACGTGTAACTTGAAAGGGTTACTAATCCCTCGAAACCCTCAGATCACAGATAAACTCATTTCCCGATCGTGCCACGTAAGCCAATGATCTGGCTTTGATGACCTGATCACACATTGAAGACCACATGAAGGCTGCCACTCAAAGCTGTACTCCTGATCAAAGTGCTGGAGTCGCATCTCTGTCAGGTACAGTGGGAATGCACCGAAGGACACAGTGGGAAGGACAAGAGGCCCTGGGGAATGTCACTCACAGATCAAGGGATTGATATTACTGCTATGAGAGTGGGAATCGCTGCTGAAAGGGATAAAGACACATCGTCCACTATTCAAAATGTATGCATAGGTAAAATTGGCATTTTTTAAATGGCCACATGAAGCCATAAAGCATATGAAAGCCAAAAAAAGTAAAATTTTTTGTTTGAAGAGACTAGTTTCCAGCCAATCAGTGCCATTTAAGAAAATCAGGGAAATCTTGTCACATAAGCAGAACAAACACCAATGGTGGAAGATGAGTTAAAGCTTTTCAAAGCTTCAGAAAAGTCTACATATTTTATGACAATTTATTTTATTACTTTTATTGTGAAAGTAATGCAAGGATGTTACTGGGAAATAAAAATACACACAGGCAAAAACATTAGTGAAAAATCTATAATTTCATCTCTAGAAAAAGATATTTTAGAGACTCTTTTGGATACTTTCTCTGTATACACTTATGTATTTTTAAAACAGGAAAACAATCACCTCATATAAGTTGGTTGTCTCCCAACATGAATAGATTTATACATTCCTAATGTTGGCTTCTTTGATTCTAAATTTGTTTTTACTATAAACATTACAGAGCAGGAATAACTAGACAATGACTGAGAAAAGAACATAATTCTTAAAACTTGGAAAAAATAATTCTGAAAAATGGACAAAACTGCTTAGAGATTTATAAGAAGAAACCAAAATTATCCTCCAAGGTATATCAAATGTATGCACAAAGGGGTCAGGGATTTAGCTCAGTGGTTCCAGCACCTGCCTTGAAAGCACAAGGTCATAGGCTTGACCCCTGGTACCCACATACAACAATGCTGGGTGTGGTGTCACATGCCTGTAATCCCAGCACTTGGAGGCCAAGACAGGATTGCTGAGTTCAAGGATGAGTTTAGGACCAGCTTGAACTACAAAATGAGACCATGTCTCAAAAAACTAAAAAAAAAAAAAAAGTGTGCAGAGTCCTTGGAAATACTCAGTTTTGATCAAATTACAATTTTTAATTGAATTGAATCTCAACTAACTTTTTTACTTATCTGGGTGACTTCTTCAGGACCCCCTCAAGTTGCTGTCCATTTTGTATGTTTTTGCATATTCTGACATTCTTTGGTCAGCCCAAACACCCCAAACACCTTAGATTCTTTCTTTCAAAACGTCTGTCTTGTTTATTTTTAGTTTTTGATTAATTCCATCATTCACTTCCTGCCTGCCTCCCTTCTGAGCTTCAGTTCAGTTGAGGAAATGGTTAGAACTTATTTTTTTTTTTTAAGGTTTTTTGAGACAGGGTCTCGCTTTATAGTTCAGGCTGGCCCTGAGCTCAGCCTCAAACTCACATCACAGCAATCCTGCCTCTGCCTCCCGAGTGCTGGGATTACAGGTGTGAGCCACCACGCCCGGCACTGTGGTATGGAGTATGTGGTACTGATTGCTGCTGGGGTGAGTCTCCACACCCAATATTGTTATGTGGATACCAGGGATCGAACCAAGGTCCTTGCGCTTGCAAGACAGGCGCCGGAACCACTGAGCTAGATCCCCGGCCCAGAACTTATTTCTTTAGGGCTTGTTACATCTGTTTTCTTTACAACCTCAACTAGACAAGCCTCTTGTCTTGTCCTTCTTTCCAAACTATCATTTTATTCATCCTGCATAATGGCTGTAACTGAGTTATGTTCCTCATGTCAAGTCTCAGATTCTTGATTTATAAAAAATAAAGGTAACAGGGCCGGGGATTTAGCTCAGTGGTTCCTGCCCCTGTTTTGCAAACTCAAGGGCCCAGGTGTGATTCCCTGGTAGCCACATACAATACTGGGCGTGAAGACTCATGCCCAGCAGCAACCAGTACCCCATACCACAGTGTGGGTGTGGTGGCTCACGCCTGTAATCCCAGCACTCGGGAGGCAGAGGCAGGAGGATTGCTGTGATGTGACCCTGAACTACAAAGCGAGACCCTGTCTCAAAAAAAAAAAGGTAATAGTAATTACTTTTGGCAGGACTGATACTGATCATGTATCAGGACAAACGGGAAGTAAACTTTTCCTTTGATAATTAAACTAGAGAATTTCTAAACAATGGACATGATTGCACCTATAGTTTGCAAACCAAAGAATTGTTTCTGACTACATGAATGAATGATTTGCAAATGAACTCACAAATCTCCAACTGAAAGGAAAGGAAATGGGTAAACAAACTGCAAAGTGGAGATACTGTGCTGCTTATGGAAAGCTGGCAGACAGCAGATTCAAATTGGAGGAAGTGCATGCACTGCGTCTCAGCCACTGGGCCTCTGCACACCCACCTGTGCTTTGATAAGGGGGTGGGGAAAGACCCAGGGTGGACGTCTATCTTCGCTTCTCATTCTTATTCTGTTTACACACCACTGTCTGCTTCTTTTCTTTATCAATGGCTTCCTTCTGCTTTTTGAATTTTTATTTTGTTTTACTTCTCATTTGTACAGCTGTTTAGTTCTTTTAATTTATTCTAACTTTTGAAGTAATACAAAGATTCATGTAAACCATGAATTTTCTTCTTGGACTGTTTTAGCTAAGTACTAGGGGTTCTAATATGTCATTTTCATATCTTTATAGGTTTTATGCTAATTGGGCTTGTTTTCCTTCTTAATTCTAATGTTATTTAAGCATTTAAGATTTCTAAGGAGTTGGAAAATTTCATTTCCTCTTTTGTCATTAATTTCTAGTTTAACTGAATTTTGATCAGATATTATTGAGATGATTCTACTTATGGAGTATATTAAAATTTATCTCTGTGAGCTAAAATGTGAAGTATATGCTCAATTTTTGCAAATGTTCCATGGACACTTAAAAAGATGTAATTTGTGTGTTGGGGACAGGGCTTGATATGTTAGGTCTACACTACTTATATTTTCAGATCTTCTAAATCCTCATTTACTATTATGTGCCTTTAATCTGGCATGGCTTGTCGCAGTAATTTCTACTTATTTACTTATATAATAATTGTATGAT
This sequence comes from Petromus typicus, assembly GCA_004026965.1. Taxonomy (NCBI): domain Eukaryota; kingdom Metazoa; phylum Chordata; class Mammalia; order Rodentia; family Petromuridae; genus Petromus; species Petromus typicus. The sequence goes on along the minus strand of PVIR01032925.1, from coordinate 2,524 downwards.
TTTGTCATTTGCTATCAATTTTCCTAGTTTTTCTTCATTGTGATTTGTAACTTTTAACAAAACTTGTGTTTCTAATCCCTGACTTCTTTATATTTATCTGGCATTAACTGGTAAATCTGCCAGTCTTGTATTTTCAAACTTTTTTTTTTTTTTTTTTTTTAAACTGGGTCTCACTTTGTAGTTCAGGCTGGTCCTGAACTCAACCTCAAACTCAGCAATCCTCCTGCCTCTGGTTCCCAGTGCTGAGATTACAGGCGTGAGTCACCACATCCAACATTGTGGAATGTGCTACTGAATGCTGGTGGGCATGAGTCACCACACCCAGCATTGTTGTATATGGTTACCAGGGATCAAACTTGGGACCCTGAGTTTGCAAGGCAGGTGCAGGAACCACTGAGCTAAATCCTCTGCCCCTATCTTCTGTTTCTTTAGCTTGTCTATTGCCACCCATTATATGTATCTCTTTCTTTTCCCACTCTCCTTCCTGTTTCCCAAATTGTAGCTAATTGTCTTGGTGTGTTCCATTGTACTAAGATGTCTACCTAAATCTCCACAGTTTTACGTTTGAAATACTTTTACACTTAAATAGAAAAATTTCATTTTCTTTTCCTCTCTTAATTTTTGTAGTTTGCATTGTTTTAAAATTGTGAGGGTTTAGCCTCTTTGCATTTTCTTCTGTAACCCTGATTTCCTTCATTCGCAGAAAGTAGCAGTGCATATAAAAATCTTGTCCACTTTTTGGTATATAAATGAATGATTTTGAAGGCATGGGGCAGGCTCTGTGAGGCATTCTCCGCCCTTTGCCAGCAAGTGCAGCTTTGGACAGTTTCTTTTCCTCACCACCTAGGATCACTGCTAAGCTCCCAAACCTTACAAAATTTCAAAACTGTTTAACTTCTTCCTTTCCTATCTTTATTCCTTTAATTTCCTTCTCTTGTCTAATTTGTGGTGGCCAATGTTTCCAGCACTATATTGAACAGGAATGGTGAAAGTGGACATCCCTGTCTTGTTCCTGATCTTAGTTTGAAAGGTTTCAGTTTTTGACCATTTAGTATGATGTTGGCTGTTGTTTTTTCTTATATAGCTTTTATTAGATTGAGATAAAGTCCCTCTATTCCAATTTTCTGTAGAGTTTTGATCATGAAAGGATGTCGTATTTTGTCAAACGCTTTTTCTGCATCTGTTGACATGACCATGTGGTTTTTGTTCTTGAGTCTGGGATTGTTTTGTTTTGTTTTTTGAGACAGGGTCTCGCTTTGTGGTTCAGGCTAGCCCTTAGCTCAGCCTCAAACTCACATCACAGAAATCCTCCTGCCTCTGCCTCCCGAGTGCTGGGATTACAGGCATGAGCCACCATGCCTGGCACTGGTGTGTGGTACTGATTGCTGCTGGGCGTGAGTCTCCACACCCAGTATGGTATGTGGTTACCTGGGAATGAACCCGGGTCCTTGCGCTTGCAAGACAGGCACCGGAACCACTGAGCTAACTCTCCGGCCCTGTATTATGTTTATTGGTTTACGTACGCTGAACCATCTTTGCATTCCTGGGATGAAGCCAACTTGATCAGGGTGTATGATCTTCTTGATGATTCTCTGTATTTTGTTTGCCAGTGTCTTATTGAAGATTCCTGCACCAATGTTCATTACAGAGACTGGCCTACAGTTCTCTTTTTTTGGTTGGGTCTTTCTCTCCTTTTGGAATCAACGTAATGGCTGCTTCCAGTAATGAATTTGAGAGTACTGCTTCCCTTTCAATTTCATTAAAGAGTTTGCCAAGTAGTGGAGTTAACTTTTCTTTGAAAGTTTTGTAGAACTCAGTAGTAAAGCCATCAGGACCAGGGCTTTTTTTGTTGGTAGGTTTTTTTTTATTATATTTTAAATTTCACAGATTGATATTGGGTGTTTAACATTTCTATAACTTCTTTGTTCAACTTTGGAAATTTATGTGTCTAGGAATCTATCCATTTCTTCTCCATTTTCCATCTTTTTGGAGTACAAATTTTCAAAGTTAGTGCTTATTATCCTCTGGATTTCTGCTGGATCTGTGGTGATTTCCCCCTTTTCATTCCTAATAGTGTGGATTTGGGCCTTTTCCTTCCTTTGTTTGATAAGATTGGCTAGGGGTCTGCCAATTTTGTTTATCCTTTCAAAGAACGAACTTTTCAATTCATTGATTTTCTGTATTGTCCTCTTAGTCTCCATTGCACTGATTTCTGCTCTATCTTTATAATTTCCTCCCTGGTACAAAGTCTAGGTTTGTCTTGCTCCTCTTTTTCTAGTGACTTGAGGTTCAGCACTAGATTATTTATTTGAGCTTGCTCTGTTTTCCTGTTGTAGGCATTCACTGCTATGAATTTTCCTCATAGAACTACTTTCATTGTCCTATAAATTCCTGTAAGTTGTAGTGGGGTTATCATTTAATTGTATAAACTGTTTAATTTCTTCTGTGACCCACTGGCTGTTCAGCAGAGTATTATTCAATTTCCATATGTTTGTGAGTATCTTGGAGTTTCTTTTATTATACA
>PVIR01032924.1:0-18439 GCA_004026965.1 Petromus typicus | reverse complement strand
AAATGGGTTCCGGAGGGTGCCCAGTCTGGAAGATTGGTGTCTTCTAAGACCACATGGGGGGCAGGGAGTTCCCTTCTCTTGTTTTGCTACTTCTCAGAGGAAAGAACACAGGAAGACAAAGGGGCCTCGAAAAGCCAGGGAGAATGTCCTCACCAGAAGCTAAGGCAAAAACTGATCTGCGACTTCCCAGCCTCCAAGGCTGTGAGATAATCTAGCGTGTAAGACATGGTGTTCTGTTATGATGACCCCAGCAGGCTGATACAAGTCACTCAGTACTTAACTCATCAACAACCACTTAATTTCACAAAGAGGTGGCTTTACGTAAGAATAGCATGCCTGAAACCACAAGATCCTGTGATGGATATCTCTACCCTTTCACAGCTATAATTTATCCCTGGAATATGGGTCTGTAACAGAGGAAATGAAACCCCACTGTAGCTCCTGAAACACAAGTCAGTCCACTCCTGGGCTGTTGCCACCAGGATATTCTTTTTTTTTTTAAGGTTTTTTGAGACAGGGTCTTGCTTTGTGGTTCAGGCTGGCCCTGAGCTCAGCCTCCAACTCACATCACAGCAATCCTCCTGCCTCTGCCTCCTGAGTGCTGGGATTACAGGCGTGAGCCACCACACCTGGCACTGTGGTATGTGGTACTAGTTGCTGCTGGGCGTGAGTCTCCACGCCCAGTATGGTATGTGGTTAACCAGGGATCGAACCCGGGTCCTTGCGCTTGCAAGACAGGCGCCGGAACCACTGAGCTAACTCCCCAGCCCGCCACCAGGATATTCTTATGACACTGTCACAATGTGTCAGTGCCACCCCAAGGGGAAATGCACTATCAGTTTGGAATTGATTTAGAGACACAGTAAAGTGACACTTTTTACTGAGAAGGAGTAAGATGAGAAGCAGTGTCCTAGGCAGAAAGAACGTAGTGACTGGTTACACAGGTATTTGAATCCATCCCCACCCTGCCACTTGCCAGCTACCGGCCACTGCACGAGTAACGACTCCGTGGCTCCGACCCCTCCCGCTCCTGATGGGCTGTTAAGCGCGCGCTCGTGGTAACATGTAAAGAACTCCGCACAGCAAGTGTGCTGGGTGGGGAATCCAACAAGTGGAAACAGGAGTGGTGAATTTTTATGATAATCATAGTAATTTGTATCTTGTCACAGAGAGAATGTAGCTGATGGGAAGAATACAAAAGGACAGAGAACTCAGTGTACTCAAGGACTGGGCGCTGCCCCCCACCATCATTTTTAGCATAGGTTCATGTCTGCTTGGGCGGAGGCCATGTCTTGTGCCACACGAGACAAAGAAAAAGGTGCCTGGAGAGCAGGCAGCGTTACTGCTAAACCTCTGAAGCACAGAGTTGTCACCTCGGTTTCAGCTCTCCCTCCTCCCGCTGCCCTCCTCACCCCGCCCTTCTGTGGGTCCAGGGGCTCAGACTCAGGGCCTTGCATATGCTAGGGATTTGCTCAACCCCAGGACATACACACCTAACCTTCAGTTCGTACTAGGCTCCGGATAACAAAGTAGCCAAGATAACCATGAAGAGTCAGAAAATGGCAGGGATAAGAACACCTGAGGCTGGGTCTGTGCCTACTATTGATGCTGTATGATCTTAGGAAGAAGGGCAAACTTTCCTATTTCTAGTGGTGGAGGGAGAGAGGGAGAGGAAGGGAGAGAAAGCAAGGGAGGGAGGGAGGGAGGAGGGAGAGAATTCCAACATTTTTCATATTATGCCCCATGGACTCATTTTTTTTTTAAACCTTCGAGGATGTGTAAGATTACAATCAGGTTTTTGTTCTGTGCATTTTGTTTTGATTTTGAATGCTACAGTATTACTCTTTATGCTTTATCTCAACAACTACTGTGTGATTATTCACATTTAAATGCATGTTATTTTTCAGGTTACTGTGAACACACACTGAATATATATGCAAAGTGATAATTCTTTAAAACAAAGAATCTACAAGTTAAATCAAATTCAGCATTTCTAGATAGGGTATTGTAGGAGGGAAAAATAAGAGCATTTAAAATGCTCTTATTTCTGGAGAAGCAGAAATACTTTATAGGATTTATTTTAAAGAACTGATATAGGAAATACTAATTGAAATGAGAGTGAGATGGTTACCATTAATAGAAAAGTTGGGCCGGGGATTCAGCTCAGTGGTTCCGGCGCCTGTCTTGCAAGCACAAGGGCCCAGGTTCAATCCCTGGTAACCATATACCATACTGGATGTGGAGACTCACGCCCAGCACCAACCAGTACCACATACCACAGTGCTGGGAGTGGTGGCTCACACCTGTAATCCCAGCACTCGGGAGGCAGAGGCAGGAGGATTGCTGTGATATGAGTTTGAGGCTAAGCTCAGGGCCAGCCTGAAGTACAAAGCGAGACCCTGTCTCAAAAAAAAAAAGTACTGCTCAGTCTTCAAATTAATTAGGGAAAGTATAGAATGAACACTCTTTGTTTACCTCAAAGCCATTCATACCTCACCACCACCAATGGCATCACATAAAAAGGAAAATAAATAAGGCTATTAAGATGAAGATTTCATATGGCCTGCTAGTGCAAGCCTATAATCCCAGTATCCGAAGAGGCTAAGGCATGAGGACTACAAGTTCAAAGCCAGCCTGAGTAACTCAGCAAGACCTTGTTTCAAAAAAAGTGTAAAGGGGTGGAGATGTACTATGCACTTCAGACTGCCCTTGAACTCAGCAGTCCTCGTGCCTCAGCCCCCAGAGTGCTGGGATTACAGGCATGAGCCACCACGATGTGCAAGAGTTGGGTTTCAGTTTAGCTTTGGGCCCAATGCTTGTACTCGTAATCACAAATACAATTTTGTTTGTATATTCATTTCTGCTTGCCTCAAACTTCCACCAGAATATTCAAGTGCATCTCTCATGTAGGGTTGTTTTCTGTTGTATATTTCTCATTATTCTAAATCAGAACTTACTCTGCCTTAGATCTCAACACACCCACACAACAGGTCCCTACCATGTGGCGTCACAATGATCTCACAAATGCAGCATTCTCTCCATTCTTTTTGCTACTGCTTACGATCAATCTCTTGCATCTTTCTCACTTCTGATGATGTTGACTCATCTTTTTTTAATTTTTTGTGGGGGTGGTATTGTGGATTGAACCTAAGTGCTGGGCTACATCACAAATCCTATTTATTTTCAGACAGGTTCTAACTTGTCCAAACTGGCCTTGAACTTGGGATTCTTCTGCTGGGATTGCTTATGTACCACCGCACATGGCTGAGGTCTGGTTTATTCTCTCCCTTACTCCTATCCTTCTCACTATTCTCAGGAATAGCTCCCCCCGCAAAAAAAACCCCTGGAAACCCTGCTAGTTCTTCCATCTCCCTTCCCAGTTCCTTAGATTGGCTTAATACTGCTGCCCACCTCTAGGCTTCTGTGCCCTTCAGTTCCTTGGTTAAATGGCACTTCTGAAGGATCCCAGTCAAGATGCTTTGCTAGGTCCATCCAGGCTTCTGTCCCCACATTTACAGTCCAGATTGCAACTGCCCTGCATTCACCTATATGGGGGCTCTTCCTATACTCAATGCCTAGTTTAGCAAGGTGGCTGAACTACACTAGAATAAATGAACAAAAAGTTTAATGACTGCATGAATTCCAAGCAAAGGGACTTATATTGTTCCTTAGTGACAAACTAAAAATTTTTGTCATTTAAATTGTTCTTTACATTCAGCTTGGACAACCACCTGAGAAGAAGTGTGACTCGGAAAGAACTCACAAGACTGTCTCCTACTCCAAAGGCCTTTCTCTCCTTGGCCTGATCTCTGAGATATCCAGAGGGAAGCCCAAGAGCCTTCCTGTACATGGGCAGCGTGACTGAGTCAAGGAAGTGAAACAGTGAGTTCTGATCCTCAGCATTCTGCTTAAAGTCATGCAGTTTTACTGCACACACTAAGGGCTGTCGTGGAATTTTTTGGTTCACTCTCGGATCCTCATCGACTCACACTCCTAACCCACTTCCATCTGCCAATCTACAGCACAGAAACTGGAGGCTTCCCTAGTTCCAGGCGCCCAAGTCAGCTCTGTGGAATCCCATGACCCGCCGCCCTCATCGTTAACTCCATTGTCTTCCTGTTGTCAGCTTAGTTCATGCTGATTCCGAATGATTTACAAGTATATCTTCACTCTACGAGGCTGACTCTGCTATTAAACTCATTTTATTATGAGCAGCCAAACACAGGAGTGAGGTAACCAGCTTTGTGTCTCATAAGACAGCAGTGGGGTTGGAACGCAACCTCAGGACCGTCTGACTCTGCAAGCAAACAATGGGCCATTATGAAGGACACCTACAAGATTTTTTCCAATGACTAATGTTCCCTCTCCTACTCTGGGAGAAGTCAGGCATCCAAGTGTCAAGTCCTGATCCTTCCATGACATTCTCAGACTTTATCATCACCTGCTTACAAGACTCCTTTACTTTTCAGGTTCTAAGGTCCTTTTTTTTTTTTCAACCTTAAAGGCAGAGTAAATCTGGGACAAAAATAATAATGGATAATACGTTTTACATTAAGGCTTCTGACTGTGCTCACCCAATCCATCAGGCAATAAGGGCTCTTGCCAGGTGTGAGGGTGACTCATGGTGCAGCGCCCTGTCCACTGCTGTGTCTAGATTCCTCCCCCGGGGCATCCCGACGCTTGGGCTGTCTGTTACCTGCCTGCCAGTCACACGAGCTTTTGTACACAGGTTCATTAAGGGCCAATTTAAGGAAACCTGGATGCCAAGACTGAGCAAAGGTCTGCCACAGGGGTGTCCAGGTGACATCTGGACAAGGAACACTGTTTCCTTAATGATGTGGCTGAAAAATACAGTGAATGTTTAAATCTCAAAATTACAGAAACATGTCACCATCAGTGTGCCTCAAAACTTACCCTTGCTTTGAACCCATTTGTCCCCTTATTCTTGTTACTTTCTGTAGCAGTTCTCAAAATCCTCTTTTCTGAATGTCTTCAGTTGTACTGTTGAAGGTGACTCAATGTCCTGATTTTCTGAAAATATTTACTTTTTTCTTTTCAAGACAAGGTCTTGCTCTATAGTTTGGGTTGGCCTCAAACTTACATGGATCCTCTAGCCTCTTGAGTACTAGGATTACAGGCATGTGCCACCACTAAAAACATTCACCTTTTATGGTAATTTTGACTTTGGGGAAGAGCCCTCAGGTTGCTCAGGGCCAGATCTGGTGAATAAGGACGATGAGGACACACCCCTGCTCTTCCGTTGGACAGATGGCACTTGGCAGCAGTGTTCATCACATTTTTATCACATGTCATAGGACAGTCATGAAAGAGAACCTTTAGAATTGCTGCTTCTAGAGTGGGAAGAACTGGGCCAGGGATTTAGCTCAGCAGCACTGCTGTGTGCCTTGCATTCCCAAGGTCATCAGTTCTATCCCTTGTACCACAAAAAAAAAAAGGTTGGGGGGGGATTTAGCTCAGTTGTTTTGGCACCCGCCTCACAAGTGCAAGGTCACGAGTTTGATCTCAGGTGCTAAAACAAGAAACTGGCAAGAAAAATGAGATAGGTGTGTTCAGTGCAATAAGCGGTATTTTGAGAGGAACAAATGACAATGTATCTTTTATTGTAATACATTTACAAAATTTTAAACATCACTGTATTTTTTTGAGACAAGGTCTCACTTTGTAGTTCAGGCTGGCCCTGAGCTCACTATGTAGCCCAGGTGAGCTTCGAACTCACAGTAATCCTCCTGCCTCTGCCTCCCAAGTGCTAGGATTACAGGCTTGAGCCACTATGCCTGACAGGATCACTCATTTCTTGACCATAATTATTAATATGGCTGGTCATGAACAGATTGAGATTAGGGAAAGAGGGGAAAAAAACAAAGTTAAAAAACTGCAATCAGAAGGGCAAAGGAAGTGTGAAGAAATTACTTAGAAAAAAACCCCTTCAACTATAATTTAATTAGTTTATCCAAAGGATAAAAATCTTTTATGTTATATTCTGCTTTGAAAAAGATACATTATGAAAATCTCTTGTACAGCTTTGAACTTAATTATAAAAGCCAATATAAGTGAATTATAGATTCATTATCTCAAATTTTTCTTCAAGAGCTAACTAATCAATCATATTTCTGTGACTATCTTTTAGGCTATTACAGAGCTCAGAAAAGGCCCAGAAAGTTCCACGTAGGCATGCAAGTTTAGTCACACACAGGTTTTGGTCCTGGAGTTCTGGGAGTGCAGTTCAGGGGAAGGATGCTTGCTTAAAATGTCCAAGGATGTAAGTCTGAACCCCAGCACTGCAAAGATGAGTTAGAAAACTAGATTATCGTCTTACTGAGTACCCAAAGAATGCCAAGGTACTTAAACAGAAATTAAACATAATTAACATTTTAAACTTATTTCATGTCATTCTCAAAAAAATGGAATTCTGTAGTCTCCCAACTGCAGAACATACTTTGTCTGCTGAACGACCCTTAGATATTCTCTTTGTACTTCCTTGTCAAAGTATCATAGGAGTATTAGTTTATCAGGGTATTAAAAGAGTAAGAAGATTTAAGGTACAACTATCCTACAGGTTTTCTCTGTCTTCTTACTCATCTGTGAAAATGGTTAAGAATAGACTTTAATATACTTGTTTGTTTGACTCACCACTTATCGACACTCAGCAAACAAGTGTTGCAGGCGAACTGTGTGTGAAGCTGCTCTAGGTTCTAGGCTGTAGAAATGGAAAAGGACAGACCCTCTTTACGGACCACATCCAGTGGGATTGTATATAAGAAAGAAGTAAAATATATACATACTTAGATGCTGACAGTGCCGGGGAGAAGGGTCAGGGGAGATCTGGCTTGAAGGAGCTGCAGATCTGAGTAGGGTGATCAGGGAAGGCATCCCCCAGAAGCTGGTGTTTAAACAAAACTGAAGAAGGAGAGGGAATGAGCTGTATGGATTTCTCAGGATAAACATTCCAGGTGGAGTGAAAGCAAGTAAAAACACTGAATCAGTAATGTGCCTGGTGTGGGAAAGGAGCAGCAGGAGTGGAAGGGAAAAGACAGTTAGTGGGGCTGGGCCACCGGGTGACTTTAGTTTTTCCTAGGAGATGGAAGAGTGTCAGAGGTTTGGGGAAGACTTGTACAGGAGAGAGCTGGGTGCAGTGCAATTCATGGGTGAGATATTACAGATACACAAGTTTAGTCATTGTCCTAGTTACCTTTCCTCATTTCTGAGACAAAATACATAGAACTGAAAGTTAAAGGATGATAGGCTTATTTGGCTCACACTTTGAAGAAGTTACAGTTCATAACTCGCTCCAAGGCAGAGTGGTGTGGCAGAGAAGTATCACACAGGAGAAAGAATCCATGGTAGGCAGGAGGCATCAAAAGCATCCAAGCAGCAAGTGACAAGCAACAAACCTCAAACACAGCTCCTTCTGTCCCGTATATCTTACCCTTGAGAGTAGGTCGCTGTCATACCCTTAACCCTAGTATCATGCCATGAAACAATCCCAATATTGCATCTTAATCTCAGGAGCACAAGCTCTAGACACAGCCACCTCTGAAAAGCCTTATGTATGACGGCATGTGGCGGAGGGTAGGGGGGACAATTAGACACAAACTATAACAGTTACATAGAGATTTTGGCTTTAGGAGACTGGAAGTGTAGCTCAGTGGTAGGACACTTGCTTAGCTTGTCCAAGGCCATGGTTTGATCACTAGTAGTGGTGTCTGTGAGAACTGGTTAGAGTCTAGATTTTCTGAGGATATTCTCCAATGGATTGCTTATAGAAGGGGTGAGAAATTTCAGCTAAAATATTATATAATCTTTGACTCTTTATTATCTCAGCTTCTCATTTGGAACATTAGCTATAGGAGGTTAGAAAATTCATCCTGTTCACTACACATTTCCGCCATCCCTTGCTCAATACTAACCACACATTAACTGTAAGTTGGGTGACCACATGACTTAAAATAACACAAAGTAGTTTTAAAAGGAAGAAGTGGTTACTTTTAAGTTTTCTATGATAAAAAATTTATACTGCTACCTCTTTGCAGTAGTTTCTGAAGAGAAAGTAGTAACAAGATCTATTACTCTTAATGGACTCAATGGGTAACTGAAGATCAATGCCAAAATTTTTTCTCAAAAAGGTTGTTGGAACCCACTGCAACATTTCTATTTGCTTCTTGTTTTGTGGCAAATGGGAGCCAAGAGAGAACCTATGCATCTCAGTGCTAAGAGGAAGCAGAGTTGTCTTTCTTCCAAATGTGATTAGGACACTTGTCCAAGAATTCATCACTTCAGGGTGTAGGGGTCTCTGCTTCATGGAGTGATGGCTTGTTATGAAATTTTCATGTGGATCTTGGAGATTCTGTGCATGCTAAAAAGTGCTTAAATAACCAGTGTAGCAGAAAGGAAGAGGGTTTGTTAACTGCTCCATCTTTCAGATTTGTTTAGTTCTGTAATCATCACAATGTATTTTAAAAATAATATTTTACTATATAATTTGCATGACCAGTAATAGCTGGCCCACAAAACAAAAAGTAAAATCCCTGTATTAATTTACTGTTCTGTATGATAAAACCTAACGGAATGTTAGGCTAGGATATTGCCTGGCTTACAATTAGTAAACATTATCTATCATCATTAACATTGCACTGAAGACTGTACAGTAAGGAAAATCAGCAAATGCTAATTATGTTTGATTTATATTTAGTGCTGTGCTGTGTATTGTGATACAGAGTTGGAAATCATTGTCAGACTCTTTAGAAGCTTAAAAATGTACACCAGGGAATAAGAATCCTTTCAGTAGATGACGGCAACAGTAGTACGCAGGCACGTATCTACATTTGTGACTGAATGGGTCTGCCGACAAAGTATGTCAGGTTTCATCTGCTAGGGACAGGGGAAGTCCCAGTTATAGGCTGAGCCCAGAATGAAGACTGGGAGAAAAAAAATGGCCCAGCAAAACTGGGAGGACCCTTGTCAATGCATGGTATTAGGGCAGCCGAAGAACAAATAACGATTAATCTGTAAAGATCTGATGCTAAAACTGGCAGGTGGCAGGAGCCCAGTACCTCTGGCGGCAGCAGAAGTATCAAAAATGGCTGAAAGAAATCATTTCTTGGGGCCAAGAAAGTACTAGTACAATTAACTGGGCACAGAAGTCACCCACACACTCAGTTTTGGGGTGGATAATGAGCAACGTAGTTGTACAGAAGTTGACTTTCAGATTACTGGTAACTATCTGCCACTTTATATGGAACCCATACCACCAACAGGGAGTGCCGGGCCTTGGAGAGCAAGCAAGATCCCCACCTGAACGCCAACCCAAGTTGGATAAAAACAAAATTGAAGTTTAGAAGAGAAAAACTGAAAGAGATGCAGGAGTCAGAAGACAGACTCCTGGAGACATCCAAAGGGCTGTCCTGAATAGAATCTCATGAAACACATTGGCTGACGGGACCACTTACGAAGCTCTCACAGCAGAAAAGTCAAGCTTCCAGAGAACGTACACCCAGCCCACAGGCGGGACAGTCTCATCTACAGAGAGTTGTGTCTGATTTTTTGAAGGATGAGGGAGGAAGAGCAACCCCTGCGACATAATCCTACCCTAAGAGCATTAAACATGGCTCAGTGATCACGAGGTTCTATACTAAGACATCCCGTCTGCTCACAAAATGTCACAAAGAGACTTCCGCCACAAGCCAGGCAGAATCACTCTCCCTCCAATGGCCTTGCTTTTTTTTCAGAAAAAGCACTAAGGATTTCAGTGTTAGCTTCAATCTACACACAGCAGTAAACAGTCATTGTTTGTCATGACTTGGTTTTGACTCTGGCCATTTCATTATAAACTCTGCTTTTCAGAATTTATGCAACACTTTCCTTCTTTTTCCCTTAGAAATTTTGGAAGTTTGAAAGTTCAGTAGCAGCTGGCATTCCAGGCAGGTTCTGTTTTCAAGGTAAGCACACCCCATCATTTTGTAGCCAGTAACCACCTCTGCAGATGTAAAACTCCTGTGTGCCATACCTGCAAAGCATGGCGTAGGAGGAGTCAGCCACAGGGACCACGTGATGCTCAGCAAACAGTGAGGATTTCTTTAGAAATCACCCTTGTGCGCTCTCTGGCACAACTTCAAGTGGATGCTGGATTTCTCATGGCACCTTTACATATGCACACGTGCTTATGCACTTTGGGCTACGTTTATATATGTGTTTATGGAGGTGCAAGGGAGCCTCACATGACTTGGTTTTGACTATGGTGGTTTAAGTGGAAATACAAAAACAGGCAAAAAAGGAACTGCTCTAACCTATAAAAAAGATGAAATGAGTGAGGAAAAGAAAATCAGAATGCGATAAAATTATGATTCCAGTAACAAAAAAAAGATGAGCTCATAATTAAGAACTACGACATTTGACATTGCAAGGGCAAGAATAAAGGGAACTATGTATATTATTTAACTGGTTCACTGAAAAAGTCAACATGACTGTGATAACACAGTCATCCGAAAGGTGCTTTGGCCAAGTTAGTAACCAGAAGAGCAAGCTGGGCTCTTAGCAAAGACCTTTGTCAACCTGTCCTTCATCACTGACCTATACTCCCTACCTATTTGTCCCTCCAAATGTCTCTCTGTCAGCCTTTACCAGCACAGTCTTGCTTCACACACACACACACACACACACACACACACACACACACACACACACACACGCACACACGACTCTGAAAGATAAGGACCCCAAATGGAAGGGAATGAGTTAAACATAAAAGACAATTCACAGCGAGGTTTACACTCAAGTGTGTTGATGCTATGGGTCACCATCTCTTCACTCAGATGCGAATCCAAATCCACACGCCTGTGTCTCTCAGGGACATCTAGTGGAGCCACGCCTGCTCCAACCGGGGCGCAGGAGTGAAGGGAGGGGACAGATGTGCTCGTTCTCAGATGGATCGGTACACATAACAGACATCATCGTGCTCCACACCTCCGCTTCCCCCTTCCTCTCAGTCGTGCTCATTCTGTCCATCGGCATTAATGTACTTACTCGGGAGTGAAAAGCCCTGTGCACAGGAGGACAGAGGAGCCCTGGGCCCCGAGCCAGCTGCTCTCGGAAGCCAGCCTGCCTGCAGGAAGCCTGTAGGACAAGGGGCCTGGGAGGAAATGGTAGGTTTGGGAAAAAACCTGTCTACTCCCAGGATGTTACTGAGATCTGGGTCTAGAAAATCCCTCGGCAGCACCATGGCCATTATGGTAAGGGAGAGAAACAGATTCTTGTGGGAAGGACGTCAACGATGCCAACATACCTGAAGAGCTGCCACTGAGGCCCATGCATTAAGCTTTTGGAGCATCAATGATAAAAGAAATAGATGGGTTCCCAAGGAAAATAGGAACTCATATACCCTGAAGAACTTCAGAAAAGTTATGGGCCATTGACCGGAAAGATTTTAACAACTCAAGTCAGTCTCAGTTTTCAAATGCCTGAGAATACCCAGACATGCTGGGTCACGGTGACCAAGGGTTCTATCTTTTCAAGGTACAGTAGGACAGTATCCTGTCTCATTAACTCTGCATAAGTGGACAGCACAGCAGAGGGCCAGCCAGCGCCGGCCCCTCACCCAGCACTCTGGCAGACAGGGACTGCTGTGGTGCCCGGTCTGTCCCCAGCTCAGCCAGTCCTGGGCCCACTCGCCAGGTGGCAAACACTGGTGCTGCTGACTTCACAAGGGCCTTGGTAACATGAGCAGAGTCCGACAGCTGAGCATGAGGGGAGCCTCATGCTCCCCCTGCAAGACGTGGGTATCACCTGTCTATACGTTCAATAGCAGTACTGCTTTAATGCGGAAGTCAGTGAGCAGTGCCCTGTCCATAACTGTTTACACAGGAAAAAACCGGATGTTATTTTCTCAGCATTATGGTGTAAGGTTCCCGGCAAGTGCAGGGTCCTGAGTTTGATCCCTGGTACTGGAAAAACAAAACAAAAACGACATAAGCTGCACCATCACTTGGTTCACACAAACCCCCAGCATCACATGAACTGTATTAAGACAGATTAAGAAACAAAAATGACCCTAATCCTGGGGGTGGAGTTTAGGTTACTTAAAACTAGCCTTATGTTTTCACAGCTCAGTAAATTCTGCTTCATAATCTGCCTACAAAATTCAGAAAGGTGGCGAGGGGTGGGTGCCGACTGTGATGGCCCTTTGCTCACACCGAGCAGCCCTCAGCCCAGAGGAACAAAACCAGTGTTTCCACCAGTGTCCCTGACTCTGATGGGCTGGTGGGCAGGGGTTGCAGTACCTAGCTGCTTGTCCCGCTCCTCGCGTCGCTCCCGGGCCAGCCGCTGCCGGTCATCAACCCGTAGCACAGGTGGAGGGTCTGAAATGACATAAGAAATATGAGAGCAAAAGCAGGTTAAAAAAGACACACAATCGTAAATGACCTCTTGGCTAATCAGCTTGATTAGTGAGACATTACTGTGTGTTACAGCAGACTGCAACTTTTCTGAGAATCACTAACAACCTTTTCTTCCGTTTAAAAACATCATGCAGGGGTACAGAGGAACTTAGGGTAAAGGGTCACTCCACTGCCACAAAGAAACATAATAACAATGACTAGAATGATACTTCCACTTAAAATCAGAGTTTTCTGCGGAACTGACAGGATATTTATAGACTCTCATGTTAAGAACAGGGCCGAGCCTGGAGGTATAGCTCCAGCACCCCGGGAAGCTGAAGCAGGAGGAATGCAAGTTTGAGTCAGCTGGATGACTCAACGATCCCATCTCAAAAGAAATCCAAACTACAACAACAAAAAAAAAAAACGAGCCCATGAAGTGGGCAGGAGGGGTAGCTCTGAGCAGGGTCAAGGCCCTAGCTCCATTTCTGGTACTGCAAAAAACCAAAACCCAAACCAAAACCTGGAACCTGCCTACCCAGCCTGGAAGAGATAGCATGGCAGTGTTTCATTAATGGAGTAAAAGCCTTGCATCCAAAACGCCCGGGGGAGTTAGCTCAGTGGTTCCGGCGCCTGTCTTACAAGCACAAGGGATCCCTGGTAACCACACCCAATACTAGGTGTGGAGATTCACGCCCAGCAGCAATCAGTACCACATACCACAGTGCCGGGCGTGGTGGCTCACACCTGTAATCCCAACCTTCGGGAGGCAGAGACAGAAGGACTGCTGTGATGTGAGTTTGAAGCTGAGCTCAGGGCCAACCTGAACTACAAAGCTAGACCCCGTCAAAAAAAAAAGAATATGTAAGAAACAGAGTTGTATATAGATCAATAAGCCCATGCTGAGCGCTGAGGAGCTCCCACAGCATTCTTTGGAGATCTATGCTGAGATAGTAACCAGTCTGGAATTAGATAGACAAGTTTCCTAGGCTGATCTAGAATTTGCAATTGTCCTCCCTCAGCTTCCTAAGTAGCTAGAATTACAGACATGCTCCTGTTACAGAAGAAAGAAAATTTAGCTGAAATGTATTCATTTATCAGTAAATTTATTGATTGATTCATTGATTTTTTTTTACAGGGTCTTACTATGTAGTTCAGGATGGTCTTGAACTCACTAGGTAGCCCAGGCTGTCCCCAATCTCATGGTGATCCTCCTGTCTGAGCCTCCCAAGTGCTGGGATTATAGGAATGCGCCCAGCTCAGTAAATTTTTAAGTATACTCATATTTAAGACAATACTCAAAAATATTGTGCCTTTTTTTCTTAAAGTTCTAGTGGATGAAAATCGACAGTGCTTGAGATGGACCCTTGTGACTCAAATCCCATAAAATCAAAAAGGTTTACTCTACCCTACCTTCTACCATAACTTTTCTTTTTTTTTTTTTAGGTTTTTTGAGACAGGGTCTCGCCCTGCGGTTCAGGCTGGCCCCGAGCTCAGCCTCAAACTCACATCACAATCCTCCTGCCTCTGCCTCCCGAGTGCTGGGACGACAGGCGTGAGCCACCACGCCCGGCATTGTGGGATGTGGTACTGGTTGCTGCTGGGTGTGGGTCTCCACACCCAGCATTGTTATGTGGTTACCGGGGAATCGAACCCGGGTCCTTGCGCTTGCGAGACAGGCGCCGGAACCATTGAGCTAATTCCCCGGCCCCCTACCATAACTTTTCGAGTCACCCTTTGGAGAGGCTCAGGACATTAACAAGACGGTTCCTAGAACAATAGCCTTGAATGCATCTTTGCCTATTTATATACATAAGAAAACACATACAGATGCAATGATGCTTAACAGACACGATCAGAAAAGTGAGCAAAGTGAACTGAACGTCTCCAGGAGGATACGGGCACCTGAGCTGGAGGAGTCACGTGACCTCGGCGCGCTCCCCTCACTGGTCTGCTGAATGCAGGGATCTGCTTGGAGGCTGTTCCCTTCCACGCTGTCTCCTGGAGGGTAGGGACTGTGCCTTTCTACCATAATATACCCCTGGGACCTCACGTGCTAGCACCACGTGAATGTGTAAATTATCAGGGCACACAGGCACCGCAGCCCAGGAAAGAATGACAGAGACTGGAAGCAATGGTGAATACGAAGAGCTGGAGAGATACACTGCAAACCCTTTAGCAATGTTCAATTCTCACAGTAATATAAAACGGTGAACTTTGCTTCCTTGGGGATGCTCTGTGGAGCATGAGGAATGAAAGTCCATTCGAATGAGCCCACATCACGTTTCTGTTCCCACAGCACCACTCACACTCCCAGGCACAGAAGAATCTACTCAGTAAATATGAGGGGGAGGCTGGATCGATGGATGCGGAAATGAATGAACGGACAGGCAAGCTGACTTCAGAGGGAGTCTGGGCCTGTTAATCAAAACCACCCTGACACCGCACATCAGTTTCACCAACGTCTGGTCAAGCAGCACTCACAGCGATACTTGTTAGATTTGTCCTGAGGTTTCCCTTATGGAAAAGAAAAAAGATAGGCAAAACAAAGGCTAACGGACACGGCTTCTCATGAGGCTGGATGTGGTCATTTCCACCTTCATTCTCACCCAGGAACCCACCATTCTTCAGTGACTGTAGCCTTGAATGCAGCTGAGGTGGCCCGTGGAGTTAGCAGTTTGCTTGCACTTTGTTAGATTTCTCATCCCTCCCAAGAACCACAGTGGGCCACCTAGGCAAACCAGCTGTCTAGTCACTTGCTTGTATTATGTTTACTGACTGTTCGTTACTTTGTATCCCTGAGTGGAACAGATCATCCATCACAGGTTATTAAGTGGGATTCCTGTGTAGGTGTACAACCATTTCAGGGAATAGAGAATAAAAACCTAATTGTTTGCAAGTTTTGCTATGTGTAAAGATTTCTTTACGTGTCTTTTGAATAAGTCACAAAAGAGATATTCAAGAATGCTGGGCTTGTAGCAAAAGCTGCAACCACCACCTGTACACAGCCAAAATTTCAAACAGACAAATAAAATGATTATCTTTTATATATTGCCTGATGGTAAACAAATGCATCCACACGAACTGCTTCCGTGATGGGAACATCTCAACTATCAAAATGACCCCGGGAAGCTGGCAGGTTGTACGTCTGAACCTCCATTTTAGAGAGAAAACCAAGGCTCTGAGAGGTTCTCGGACTTAAACTCAGGCAAACACATCTGAGACGTATCTCATGGCGAGACTCTTAAGATCTCCTCTACTCCAACGTTAGTTCACGATTTAGCAGTGTGCTCCATGGCTTCCCAAGAGCCTTTACCTTCCGGAAGTTAATGCCATGCATCATACCTGGTTTACTTCCTGAGTGGCTGCTACTCTGTCCTGAGATTGTAGCAGAAGGGCGGTTGGAGACAGTTTTCTTATCTTGCACTTTACAGCCATCAGGCGCTATAAATGAGACAGAAGACAGAGAGATAAAGTATTTAGTTTTTTAGAACTGATATGGAAGGGGCTGGGGATTTAGCTCAGTGGTTCTGGCGCCTGTCTTGCAAGCGCAAGGACCCAGGTTTGATCCCCGGTTAACCACATATGATACTGCGAGTGGAGACTCACATCCGGCAATAATCAGTACCACATACCACAGTGCTGGGCGTGGTGGCTCACGCCTATAATCCCAGCACTCGGGAGGCAGAGGCAGGAGGATTGCTGTGATGTGAGTTTGAGGCTGAGCTCAGGGCCAGCCTGAACTACAAAGCGAGAACCTGTCTCAAAAAAAAAAAAAAAAAAAAGAACTGATATGGAAAACCTTTATCCATTAAAGATTTTTCTGTTATCCTTTCTTGTTGTTGAGACAAGGTCTCACTTTGTACTTCAGGCTGGCCCTGAACTCACCATGTAGACCAGGTCAGCTTTGAACTCAGCAATCCTCCTGCTTCTACCTCCTAAGTGCTGGGATTATAGGTATGAGCCACCATGCCCGGCACTGTGGTATGTGGTACCAGAGATTGAACTCAGGACCTTGTCAGGCAGATGTGAGAATCACTGAGCTAAATGCCCAGCCCTGTTAACGCCCTTTAAAAACAAAAAAATCAGGCACAAGGCCGGATTAAGGGAAGGAAAAGATAAAGCAATTTGCAATTTTGCAACCTTGCAATTTTCCATCAGAACAGGGTTATGTTGTGTGTGCGCACGCATGCGTGTGTGCGCACTTGGGCTGAAGGAGGGGAGACAAGAAAGAGTGAAACAGCACAGGGGCCAAGGCTGTTCGAGGAAGCAACTCGAAGATGGATCCTGATCCACCCCTCTGCAGTCAGTGGGTGCTCTTGTCCCATTGGCCACAACCTCCCTCCGCAAAGGTGTGGGAAGCCCAGATCCAGCAGGTGTGACTGACAGACTTATGACAAAAGTTCAGAAATTGAGTATAGTTGGAACCTTTGTTGCTCACTGTATTTCACAACAATTAAAGATTTTTAATCTTTAAAAACCACTGCTCACAAACAAGTGAACATTTAAGAAAGATAAATGGGAAGAAGCAGAGTGCCACTGGGATAAGGAGGTATTTGATTATAATTTTCTTGTCTTATCACCACCTGTAGCAGAGGCAGGTAAAGCTTTAATGAGCTCAGCTGTCTGGGAAAATTATATTTATTATTGATAGGTAAGTGAAACAAAATTAGCCCCATGGGTCTTGAATATATTTCAGATGTTTTCAGTACTTTGTTGCCCTGGTGTATTCAACATCATTCAGTCCTCTGGTGAGACTCCTCAGTACCCCAGGTCCTGGCAATATTACATCAACATTAGCAGAATGTTATACAATAACCCGGCCACGAAGGCCGTACACAAGACCCAACATGTGTTCAGCAGGACTCACTGGTCTGAACAAACCCTCAGAAAAGTCTTTCTCTTGGGTGATGTGCCTTGAACTTGCTTTATTGTCTTTCAATTCAAATGTCAACAATAAATTACAATTACACTAGAGGTCTGGTTACTTGAATTTATCTGTTTGACTCAAATGTGATCCACTTGATTTGCACACTGGACATCTATCTGCCTGTCCGAGGGTTGGAATTCATTTCTAATCCAGCATACCCTAGAAATCATTCTCATCACAAAACTTCATCTGAAAACTTTGCTGTAATCATAGGAACTGAGGCTTAAATTCAGCAAAAAACCCCACAACTTTAAAGACTTTCGGGCTCTTTAGGCCAAGACTATATACTGCTAGTTGGTAGCCATTAGGCTGGACAGATTTCTAACATTTTCAGGCTTTTATTATCATTTTCTCTTCTACCACTTTAAGAGTCTCATTTCTTCAATTCCTTGTTTGGTTTATGCTGAAAGCTAAAGAGAGACACCAGATTCAAATCTCAGCTCCCGCTCACTGCTGAGTGACCAGAAAGTTACCGGACTCCTCTGCGTGGTAATCTGAAGTGACACTGCCCAAATCACAGTGTCACTGTGCTGGTTAACTTGAGAAGATGTGTGTTAGGAATCACCTACAAAGCTTGGCCCATGGGACACGTTTTAATGGACCCTTTTCTCCTGACTCTTGGTCTTCTAGGGTCCTGCATCATGTCCTCAGCATCTGTGCGAGTGAGCAGACCTGGCTCTGATCACTAAATAAGTCTTCACTCCCCCATCCAGAAGGGGGAGCAGTGGCTCAGAGCAGTGACAGGGAAGTTCGATAATGTGATGACATAAAGAAAGGCTGCTCACTGCCTGGCTGACGCCAAGAATCAGTAGGCAGTGCAGAGACTTTGTGGCCCTTTCCTACCCCTATCCCGGAAACTCGGCTTCTATTTCCTGACAGCCTGAGGGAAAGCACACCTATGTCAACATGGCTTGTATGGTTCTCGAGAGTAAGTGACCAGTGTGGCAGGAACTCAGCCACTGGCTTCAGTTTCAGCTCAGCTCTGATTGCACCTTTTCTCTCAACTGTAACAATGGGAAAATAATTTGAGGTCTCCTGCCACCCCCACCCTGCCTCAATACTAAGGACTGAATTCAGGGCCTTCACATTGAGCTGCATCCCTAGTCCTTTTTTATTTTTT
>PVIR01032923.1:0-18144 GCA_004026965.1 Petromus typicus | reverse complement strand
TAGAGTGGTTTAGTGAAAACTTCTTGTGTTTTATAGGGAGAAACCTGGACTCATATCTTTGTACAGTTGACTGTGGTCTTGAAAAAGTTCAGTGTCTTCTTTGGACTTCAGTTTTTTTCTTGCTAAAGTTTTTGTTTTATTTTTGTCATCATTAATGTTTGACTTTTTTTTTTTTTTTTTTTTTTTTTTTTTTTTTTTTTTTTTTTTTTTTTTTTTTTTTTTTTTTTTTTTTTTTTTTTTGCTGAGCTATTTTTTTCTTGCAATTTATTTTTTACAATGTAAAGGTTAGTTCAGTTGGGTATGCCTGTTATGCTTTTGCATGCCCTGCTAGAGATGGCTGTGCATACACTGAGTCTTTTCTACAGAGCAAAGATCTGTTCATAAACATGAAAACTTAAAGACCAGTATTGTTTCGGTAATTTGTCTGATTATCTCTCCATTCCTTTTCCAAGTCTGCCACAGGTGTGTATTTAGCAGCTTTACCAACACCTGGTGGTATTCAGATTGCGGGGAAGACACCTAATGATGGCTCGTATGAACAGCATATCTCGCATATGCAGAAGAAGATAAATGACACCATTGCGAAGAACAAAGAGTTATATGAAATCAATCCTCCAGTAAGTAAAATAAATCAACATTGTGAATATATTGGTTTGTTCAGATGTTACTATTTTTTTAGGTTAGCTAATTTTGGACATAATCTAAAGTTTCTTAAATACAGACACTTGCATTTATTGTCAGTGGTACAGTGAACAGAGACATAATAATTTATACTACTGGAAATCATAACGTGATGTCTAGTGAGAAGAACATTACACTGAGAGAAAAAAAACTACCGCAGACAGGTGCCTCATTTTATTTAGTTGCTGTACTACTGAGTTGTAAGTCTTTGTTTTTCATTGTGGCATGACCATGATAAAGCACATCATAAATTTTTAGGACAGAATAATTTATAATACAAATAGGATAAGTGGATGTGAAAATACTTCACAGTTTGTTACATTATAGAACTACAGTAGTAGACTTTTATCCAGGGTATACAGTAGCAATGAATATTGAAAATTCTTATTTTTGAAAAACTCTCGGTTCTAATGTCCTTGGGTTTTGAGGGGGTTTTTTTGGTTTTTTCACTGGGAATTGAACTCGGGGCCTTGCGTTTGTCAGGCAGGCACTGTGCTGTTGGGCTACATCCCCAGCCCAATGTCCTTGGTTTGAAAAAGGAATCTCTGGTACACCAATAATAGACTGTCCATTCTGCACTTGTCATGTACATGCATTCTGCTGGAATGTTTTTGGCCAACAGTGATTTAGGGTCTTTAATTCAGATGTTTGGCTGTGTAGCAGGGTAAAGCTCATTAATCCATCCACATGGGAATACAAAATACACTAAGTGTACAGAGATATTACTGTAGCTATTAAAATTTATTTAGCTCTGTAATGTGCACTGCACGTTCATGCATAGTGTTTATATATATGTATATGTATCAGTTCACTTATATGCTACATTTATTGTACTTCACAGTTTACTTTGTGGAGCTTTGAAAAATTATCACTGTGTGAAAAAGGTTATGAAAAATTAGTATGCTATCTTGAGAAATAAATCTTTAAATCTTCATAGCTAATTAGGACTTTGAAATGCTAAGTAGAAAATACACATAGCTGGGAGTGATCTGTTCCTGAGCTCATTGTGATGTCCTCTGTTCGTTGTCGGTTTGCCTTGTATCTGTGACAGCTGTGTTACACTGAGATCTCATTGAGGCACTAATTAAGAATAAAAGGAAATATCTGTAACCTCTGTAGTCATAAATGGTATACTTAAATATAGAGCTGATTGAATAGTGAATATATTTTGTAGGCTGTTATTTTTAATCCATTGGAAGCTATCAGTTAATATAAAAATTTATAACTAAACTAAAAAAGTCCTGGTGTGACACAAAGCCCATGTGTTTCTTTTAGGAGATATCTGAAGAGATTATAGGATCACCTATCCCAGAACCCAGACAACGCTCGAGACTTCTGAGATCTCAGTCAGAAAGCTCTGATGAAGTTACAGAATTGGATCTTTCCCATGGGAAAAAAGATGCTTTTGTTTTGGAGGTGATGTTGCATTGAGCTTGTCTTAGATTTTAATTATAAATGGCGCTCAGAACATTCGGGTAACTTTCCTACAGAAGAATGGTGTCACAAAGGCTACTTATGGCATCTCCTCCCTCACAGATCTGTCCTCCGGCCTTTTCTCTTAGTTTTGAAAAAGACAAGAAATCTTCTGATATTTTAGAAATGGCAAATAAATAAGGATGCAAATTGAGAGGAAAAAAAAGGTCTGATGTTTTGATCTCACTGAAGCATGAAGCTGGTAGGGATATCCCAGCTGGGTTGGGATAGGACTCGAGAATTAGTCTGAACCTGTGCAGCTGACTGCAGTGAGGACATCGACCTTGAGAGACACACAGGGCCTGAGATCAGAGTATGAATTTGCAGAAAACCCATACTGAATGGTTTTATGTCTTTCCCCATAATTTCTCTACACTCTGAGAGTGACCCATACATGGGCGTTGGCCTGTGTCATGTCAAGTTCCCAGGGTGTTTGGAGGGTGCTGCTGAAGTGTGCTTGTCCCATAAGTCCTGTATGAAGCTTGCAAAAAAAAAAAAAACTGCGGTTCCCTGTCCCTACCTCAGCCTAAGCAAAGGAAGTTTCAGGGTGGGCAGGAGTCTGCATGATCAACTCTCCAGGTGACAAACAGTATCTGAGATGGGATCTGGGCATCACTGGTATGTTAGGTCCTAGGATCCTGGCTGAGTAGAGAAGCACAAAAACCAAAACTGCTTCAAATGCGGACAGAGGACTGAGAATATGGGACAGATTCAGTAAGAGAAGAGACACAGTGACAGTGCAGGTGGAAAGTGATCCTGTGTACCTGTGATACTGTGTACCAACACTTTGGGGACACTGGGTTGAAGTATAACCACAGCTGCGGGGGGCTCAAGCCCCGGTGGGTGATAGTGCTTGGATCCCAGCAATGACCCGAGGGAGGCCTGAGATGTTTGAGGAAGGGCAGAGACAGACGGGGATGCGTAGACACACATCAGTATGTCCACCTGGGGGTATTGTCACTGGTACCTGAAGTGGAGTGTTGTGATGGAATTTAGGTGGCTGACTGTTGTATGCCTTTAAATTTTATCCCTGCCTTCTTCCATTGTAAAGTGGTAATATGTGTGTTCAAAAGATTTTTCACTCACATTAATGTTAACAAAGTGGAATTAAAGTTGGTTAGGGTATTTGTGTCCTTTGAAACACATTCTCAAAAGTTTACAAAAGCCTAGGTTTTATTTTTTTTCAATTTAACATGCTTTTTATATGTAAAATATTTCACTCAATATTTGAAATTGTTACCAAAGGGAATTTTACTGATAATAGAATTTTTTTCATATTATATGTTTTTCTTTTTTTTTTTTTTTTGAGACAGTCTCGGTTTGTAGTTTAGGCTGGCTCTGAACTCACTGTGCTGCTCAGGCTGGCTTCAACTCGAGGCAGTCCTCTTGCCTTTCCCTGCCAAGTGCTGGAATTACAGGCGTGTGCCACCACGCCTGGTCCAATGTTATATGTTTTGTTTGTTTGTTTTGCAGTTCTAGGGATTGAACTCAGGCCCTTGTGCTTGCAAGGCAGGTAGGCGTGGTACCACTTGAGCTATATCCCTGGCTATGTGTGTATCAATTTAGTGAAAAATGGCTCTGCTTTTTGGTGATTCTTGAGGATTTTTACATAGTATACAAAGTAATTTTTAAAGTTTCGAAGTAATTATACATTTATTACTAATATATAATAGTTTTAATCTTTTTATTTTCAGATTGACGACACTGACGCCATGGAAGATGTCCATTCTCTGCTCACAGACGTTCCTCCGCCCTCAGGTGAACAGGAAACAGTTGTCTTGGAAATGAAGCCAGTTTTATATGTCAGTATTGTACATCTAATTGTCACAGGACTAATGGATTTTAAAGGCTTTCTTACATTGTCACTTTCTGTCATATGCTTTTGTGCTTCAGTAAACATAATTTAAAGCTATTTGTAGAGAACTTTAGTGGAAGTGATTTTAAGTCCTTTTATCTTTATACATTAAAACAAAAACCCATATATAAGAAGGGTTGAAAATCTTTTGAAGGTACAGAGGTATACAGTAAAAGAATGAAAGGAATAAAAGTTAGAATTTCATGTAATTGGAAAAAATGTTAATACTCTAATCAATAAAATATTCTCAAGTATTTTAATTATATTTTATTTTATAGGCTTTTACAGTTGTAATACAGAAATTATGCCTGGTATAAACAACTGGACATCAGAAATACAGGTAAGGTTTTTATTAATTTTAAGCAAATACCACATAAATTATTTTAGTGAGTTTTATCTAAATACAGTGTCTCTTTATTTAACATTCCTTATGGGAATTAAAAATACTGTTCTTTATTTATACCACATTAGTTATTATTGTTAATTATCTGGCACTTCTATCCAGTGTTACAGTATTTAGTTAAAAAATAATCAGATGGCGTGGTGTTTTGTCTCCCACCTTTAGATGTTCACATCAGTGAGAGTAATCAGATTAAGCAGCCTGAACCTGACCAATCAAGCTCTCAATAAGAACTTTAATGATCTGTGTGAGAACTTGCTCAAGGTAGGAACCTTCTGATTCAATTTTATGTAAAAGTTCCCCACCCCAGTCAGGAAATTACAAAAGATAATTATCTATAACTATCTATAATTAAGGTGTTTTAAAATCAATATTTGTTGTTGATGAGTTGCTAATAAGTTAATCTTCATTATTTAAGTGAGTATGATCACTTAAAATATGCTATAAAAGAAAAACCATTTAAGATCTTAAAATTGACTAGTATATGTGTAAATTTTTAAAAAGCCTATTACAGTATTTTATTGAAAAATATGATTTAAGAAAGTAGTCTTAATGTAAGAATAGACAAACCGAGTGATTTTTGTTTCACATTTTAATCTTTTTGCCTGTCATAATACAGTATATATTAAGAAAATAAGCTTTTATACATTTTCAAATTTTAAAATTGACATTGTTAGTGTTTTGTTTTGTGTAGAGCCTGTATTTTAAACTACGATCCATGATTCCCTGCTGCCTTTGCCATGTAAATTTCACAGTGTCTCTTCCTGAAGATGAATTAATCCAGGTAATTAAGAGTCAATCTGTTAAGGTTTCTAGCTTTCATCTGCTATTTTAATATTATAATTTTGTTATTGTTCAGTAATGAAACGCATACTGTTTTACCTCTAATGCTGAAAATGTACGGTTAGTATGATTCAGGTTGTGCTTTTTATTTTTCTGAACTCTAGCTGTCTGAAGGTGGCTGAGAAGTCTGCTTCAACATACATAGGACAGGACGTTTACTCACTTAGCTAGATTTCACAGGCTCCATCCTTCAGAGACCACTCTTGTGCTCTTTCTGCAGTATCTTGGTTTAACTCTATGTGTTAGCTTTAGTATAGTTTTGAAATCTGTATAAATATTTAAGATTCTGGTTGAGGATCTGTCCAAGTAAAGCAAGTTACCCAGTTGATAAAAGTTATTCATAGGGCTGAAAGACTTGTATGAAACTTAATTTTTGGAATGATTATAATAATAATAGTTTCTTTAATTCTAGGTTACAGTAACAGCAGTTGCAATAACCTTTGATAAAAATCAAGCTTTACAGACCACAAAAAGTCATGTTGAAAAGTCATTACAAAGAGGTAAACTTTGATGGACAGGAAACAGTTTGTTTACATAACAGTTCATTAATAAAATGTAGAGGCAGATAAATAAGCAACTTGAGTTTTGAGGAGATAGTTATCATTTTTTTCATGTTTATTGAGATAACTAGATAAACAAGTGGCTGTTTTCATATTTTTCACTATGGTTAGATGGTATTTATGTAAGGAATGCTACTTTTGCACTTAGATTATAGTGTGTTAATTCTGAGGTAATTTAAGGGCTCCAGTACAAGATTTCTGAGAGACTTCAAGATACTTGAGTATATACCAGTATAGTAAATGAAACTGTGTGCTTTATCTTTGCTCATTTCAGCACAATTCCCATATATTCCATCACTTCTCTGATGTTTTTATCCCAATGAAGTTTAGGAAATAGAATTTTTAATATATTGCAAAGAAACCAAATTATTAAAAACTTCTGGAAAGAAAACTGTTATTTTCTGAAGTTTAAGTGATTTGTTAAAATATCCGTGCTTAGTTTACACTTTTTAAAACTGATCATGTTCTACATGTGCAACATTGACAAGATCTGAACATTATATTTGTGTCAGACAGATATATTAAATGATTGTGTTGAGTATTTATCAAGAAAAGTAGGGAATAGCTGTTTTAAGTGTTGTAGAAAATGAGAAGCATAGATAGTAATTATTATTGAGTGCCTACTGTTTTCAAGCCACTGTGCCAAGTGATTTATGGGTATTCATCTTTTAAAATTCTTAACTATCCTGTCAGTGTAGGTAGCACCCTACTCAGTAGCATGCAGAGGAAGGGTTCCCAAGGAGGGAACCAGGGAAAATACAGACAGAGTAAATAGGGGTGAGGCAGAGAAAAAATATCCCACACCAAGTACAGGTTCTTAATTTTAAAAAAATTAACAGTAGGTGATTATTAAACAACTGATGTTTTTTATTTCTGAAGCCTCTACTGACAATGAAGAACTTCTACAGTTTCCCCTGGAACTTTGTTCAGATGCACTTCCTGCCCAGCCTTTTCCACCAGCTAAAGGTTGGTTACATAAGAGAGATGCAGTCGTCCTAGTGTCTGGTTCTGTTCATTTGCATTTTTGTTAGAGGCAGTCTGTCTTAATCTTGAGATTTAGCCTTTATTTCTTCATTGTATATTTGTGTATTTGCTAACTGGAGAAAGTAATATTCTTCTGGATTTTCAAGAAATTTCAGCATTAATTTATTAAGGCAATTTTTCAGATGATATTCCATTCTCATATCTCAAAAGAATTTGATTTCCCAGCACAACTAATCACATACAGAATATTCAGTAAATTTTTTTCCAACAATGTTTGAACTTTTCAAAAATGTTCTGAGTTTTCCTGGATATCAGAAAGCTTGTCTTCTTCAGAAGACACGTGGGAACATTTACGTAGAGCAGTCATGAGTGAGACAGGTGAGCTGCCTGTCGATTGTGTGCTTTAGCTACAGTAAAAGAACACTGTTACGTATTTTTAAGGCAACTGCATTTTCAAATGCAAAAT
Source organism: Petromus typicus (assembly GCA_004026965.1). Lineage (NCBI taxonomy): Eukaryota > Metazoa > Chordata > Mammalia > Rodentia > Petromuridae > Petromus > Petromus typicus. The sequence goes on along the minus strand of PVIR01032923.1, from coordinate 10,882 downwards.
AAGTACTCCTTAATTTAATAAGTATAAATTTATTTTGGTCTGCCCCAGTCTTTGAAGAAATGTGAGAGGTGTCTTTCTATTTACATTCTGATTTTGATGTGATTTTCATAATAATGACTTTTCAAAACTACTGTACCTAGTTTTGTTACATATTTAATAAATATTGTTTGTGATTTTTCAAAATTTTTTTTTCAGAAATGATGCTTTTATTTGAAATCATCCAACTATTCTAATTTTTATATTTTATAATACTAGTAAAATTATTTTATGATTCCTACTTGTTAATTACTTTGATACCAAATTACATGTAAAACAATAGTTTTACATACAAGGACTGTATATTCAGATAGGTAGATATTGACTCTTTGAAAATGAAAAGAAGAGCTATTTTTATTTTATTTTATTTTGGGGAGTGTTTTTTTGAGACAGGGTCTTGCTTTATGGTTTAGGCCGACCCTGAACTTACTATGTAGCCCATTCGAGCCTCAAACTCAGGCCAGTCCTCCTGCCTCTGCCTCTTAAGTGCTGGGATTATAGGCGTGAGCCACTATGGCTGACCTAGAAGAGCTATTTTTAGATTCTGACCTTTCTTACCTAGTAATTGATCATTTTGCCTTTTCTCCATCACGTACAGTTCTAATTTAGATCGCCACAGAGAATTTTAGCATACTCCAACTTCCTTGAAAGAGAGGAAAAGTCTAAATCAAAAGTAATGTGAGTCTAAGATTTGTGAATCAAGTATAAATTCCAGACAAAAAGTGTTACTGTCAAGAATCCTTGTACTCACTGAATAGCAAGTATTATTTCTTAAACATTTACTTTATATAGAAACTTATACAGAGTCAGGTATAAATGCCTTCTGGGACTCACTTCATTCTCCTTCCTTTGAAATGGAGGCAGAATTCCCCTGAGACCTAATGAATAAGAAGTATTGCACAGTTGCTAACCTCTCGGGCCAGCTATTGGTGGAATTGAGGTGTGTATCAGTGCAACTTTACCACGTTGTTAAAACCTACTAAATTCTGCTGCAAGTTAGATTTAAGCTCCAAGTTTGCCCTATCTATCTAGATGGATTGCTTTCAAAATGTTTTCAGAGGTAATTGTAAATAATGCTTATGTGGTCCTTAGTGCAAAACAGTACTCTGCAAACCAAAGAACGAGGTCGTGAGCTTCTGAGAAGAGTGTATTTGAATGATATATGCAGAATATTTGCAACTGCTTTTAGGTAGCATGGCTGGAGCTATGAGGTGGAATAAAAAAACAACAAATCTCTCTTCTGTGTTATGCTGTGAATAAGGTGTGAGAAGTTAAGAGTTTCCATGTGTAAAATGTGAAAGGGGTAATGTTTTCTCTAATCTTTAAAATTCTGTGATTCAGTGGGTTTCTGTGTTTCACAGTTCTTCAATTAAATGCCTCCATTATTTAAAAAACAAAAACTGAATTACTGCTTGGGGTCATATGTAGCTTCTGTAATTGTTAAATATTTTCAGGAAGCTTCTCACCAGTGAAACCAGTAAGTTCTAAACTCTGTTCCTCTAAACCATAGGGAGTTTCCAGGTGCTTCTGGGTGGCAGGGAGAGGAGCGGGTGGAAGATAGGCCTCTGGATACTCTGCCTCTGACTCGGCACAGCTTCACCCCAGTGGCTTTTTATACAGTGCTATTTTATGTTATTTGAAGTGTTTTTAAAATGTGGAAACTACTTATCAGATCATGCCACCTTTATCACCCTCATAACCTATCAGTATCATCACATCCAGTACTAATATATACGTACAACTTTTTACACTGAGTGCTTAACTGTGGAATCCATGTGCTTTCTCTTGAATGTTAACATTTTTAAACCATCAGTAAAGACTTAAAGTGTATGTGTACCTTTTCATAAATAGTTTTATAAATTGTGGTTTGTATTTCTTTGCTTCCTCAAATCTTTTCAGGATGGCATGGGCTAAATATGTCTTCAAAAGTTACTTCAAAGTGTTTTGGGAAATTTTAGGGTAAAGTAGGTTTTGATAATGTGTAGTGTTAGCACTTCGTAATGTGAATGGACTAATTATTTGCTTTTATGGGATGGAAAGTGTTAAACAGAACAAAAATAAAGTCCATAAAGTTCTAGCAATTCAGAGGAAAGAGGAGAGAGAAAGGTAAGAATGTTAAAGAGTCAGTGTTCCAAAGTCTCATCTCTTTTCCTAGTATGTAACTACAGGAAGCTTACAAGTCAATTAATAATGGTAAATAAATGAAAAGTTTTCTCCATTGGCTAGCTAAGCTAATGGTTTTTGTTTTTTAAAAAATCTAGTAACTGAATTGTAGTTTACATTTGATGTTATCACAACTAGGATGATTTATAAAATTTATTTTCTATTATTTTGACAAAGAAAGTAGGTTGAAGAGCTAAGCATAGTATTTTTATTAATGCTTCAGTGTTTTCACTTGTAGATAAACCTTGTATTGTCTTTTTATGTAACTGAAAATAAGTGACTGTCATGAGAAAATGACAGTCAGATTTCATGTATCCTAGTTGACTGTGTAGGGTCAGTGTGGGCCTGAATTGTCCATCCATGTTCAATTTTTTTCTCACATCATTTATTGTATTTGTTTTTTTCCTCAAGTTACAAAATAATATATCTCAAGTTTATGGTTTATTTGGTGTTACCTTGGCTAGTTTTCTTGATTCATTTGAAATACTAAGAGGGGCCGAGCTTTACTAATTTCTTTAAAGGGCACTATCCTGAGATCATCAAAATGCCGTGATAAATAGTAAGAGGAACAGAACTGGTCTAGTATCACCATAGGTCATTTATGATTCCTGGGGCCTGTGTTAGGAAAAAAACATGTCGACACCAAATTTTTTATGCCAGTTTCACAAGTTTTTCCCATTAATATCCACCTGGTTTTTTCTGAAATGGTTTTCGAAATACTTAAAAAATGACTTGTAGAATAAATGGACAGTAAATATATAAAGAATGAGGAACCTCGGTAAAAAGAAATACAAACCTAGAATATTTTATAGATTGTAGTTCAGAGCCTAGGTTCAGTCCCTAATACCATAAATAAAATTTCAAAATAAAAGCTTATCAAGTGTTTTGTACTATAGAGTAATACTTTCATTAAAATACTGATAGTGTAAAGCTTTAAAATTTTTAGTTAAGGAAATGCTTATATGCTGTTGAATAAAATTTTGGAAGAGAGTTTTTTTTTTGGTTTTTTTTTTTTTTTTGGGACAGGGTCTTGCTTTGTAGTTCAGGCTGGCCCTGAATTCACTATGTAGCCCAGGTGAGCCTTGAACTCATGACAGTCCTCCTGCCTCTGCCTCCCAAGTGCTGACATTACAGGCGTGAGCCACCACGCCCAGCACTGTGGTATGTGGTACTGATTGCTGCTGGGTGTGGGTCTCCACGCCCAGTATTGTATGTGGTTACCGGGGATCGAACCCCGGTCCTTGCGCTTGCAAGATGGGCGCCGGAACCACTGAGCTAAATCCCCGGCCCCGGAAGAGAATTTTTTTATACTTACCTGGTCTGTGCTTTTATTTGCTTTATGGGTGAGTTCCTTGTGTTCAGTGACATCAGCTGTGGGTGACGGGAGCGCCCTTAATGACAGCTGCTGAGTACAGCAGCAGGCACAGGTCAGCTCTGCTTTTGATGGAAAGGAAAACAAGTTGGTTTATACTCAGGGTGTATTGTATCCTGTAATTAGGTGTCCACACTGCAAGCTTTAAAATTTATAGTACATTGTAAGAGCTACCTTATCTTACAACTAAATCTGATTTTCAAAGATAGTTTATAACTGTGCCAATTAAATGACTTGCCTATCATTATTTTAAACTAGCAATTAGAAATATAAACCCACAAAATTATAAAAGTCAGCTTTTTCCCCGCTAATGGCTCTGAATTCTTAACTGTATATGATTCATTATCATCACAGCTAAGTAAAAATAGCTTTTTATACTAACAGTCTATCTCGTCTGCTTTTTTTCTTTTTTCAAAGTACTGTGTATTTTGTCATTGTGGCCAAATAGTAGTGACAATAAAAAACTACTACTAATGTTTTCCATGTTGTTAGGTAGCCAGAAAGATCAGTAGCGGGCCTTAAAGCTGGGAGATGCTGAAGGGAACGAAGAATGGGGAGATGACACAAAAACTCAGCTAAAAAACGAAAAGGAACGAAGAAGTGGGAGCTGAGGGAGAAGCGGGAACAGTCTCTCTTATTCTGTTTCTTACAAGGCAGCTTGATGTCAGTTAAGATCCAGGGACAGAGGCACAGGGAGTAAAAAGTAATGACACAGATTCGGAAGAGTGGATGCCGAGAAATGGAAGCAGGAGCATATAAGAAGGGGATGAAAGAGGAAAAGACACACGGTGACACACTGTATGCTTTTAGTTGGAAACTTAAATGTCCCAAGTAGAAAAGTTAATTGCCATGGTTGCTTAATGTGTATATTCCTTACGTGTTGCCGTTGAACTTGTGAACTGTGCAAATTGAAGCCATTAATAATTTATAATATGACAGTTTGATTATCCATCAATATTTTGTTACTGTTATGGATAGGTTTACACTGAGGGACCAGATATATCATTTTCAGAGTAGTCATTGAGCCAGTTTGTATAGTTAGTGGGAGCCAACCAGTATGTTGTGGATTAATGGAAATGTCTGACAACCTAAAACCTAGCTTTGATTGCATTAACTTAAAGCTGAAAATGCTTAAATGGAAAATAAAGCATAAAATTTAAATGCCAGCCTTTATATATTTTCACTGTAGAGAATCTTTATTTGGAGGAATATTTTTAAGTTTTAGTAATTTTTTTAAAAGATGCCCAGATAAGATTGTCTCAGGTTTTAATTACTCTGAGCAAAAATGATGTGTAAATTCTGGTGATACAAAGGACATAGAAATAATGGAATAAAGAAATAGAATAGAAAGTCAAAAGAATGAGTCATCAGTGTAGAACTTTATTAATGCTCTCTTAGCTGTCTGTAAAGAACAAAATGTATTGGCTTGTGGTTCTGGGAGCTGGGAAATCCAATGGCTTCCAGGTAAAGGCCTTACTGCAACACGGTGTGAGGAAGGGTGAAGACACAGCGAGGGGGCCAGACTTGCCCCCCTCACCTTTGGTTTTCTTTCTGTCTGTCCGTCTGTCCATCCGCCTGGCTGGCTTTCTTCTTTCTTTCTTTTTTCTTTCTTTCTTTCTCTTTCTGTCACTCTTTCTTTCTCTTCCTTCCTTCCTTATCTTTTTGTACTGGGAACTAACCCCATCCCCAGATCTTTTAAAATTCTACGATCAGGTCTTGCTGTGGTGTCCTCAGCTTACCTCCTAAAGGCCTGCTTTTTAATTCTGTTACAATAGCAGTTAGATTTCAACACACATTTTAGAGAAAGAATATGAAGCCATAGCAGTGGTACTCAGCTAACCAGTAACCTTTGTCATTGGTAATGACAGAGTATTCCGAAGAGTGGAGGAGCATCAAGGTTAATTAAGCTTTGGAAAGAATGTTGCCGAGGGAGGGAAAACCCTTAGCCTGGTTTTTCCTTTTGTCATCAGCACCCTGATTTCCGTTCAGCTGCTTTGCACCTGAGTTTTCTCTTCCCACTTCGGGACACGGGGCTTGCTGAATATTGCTGACGTTTCAGTATGAGAGTAACGAAGCCGTGGTCCCACTTGCTTTGTTAAGTTTCTAGGACTGTTGGTTTGGAAGCTGAACTATAATGAGAGGGAGCGGAAGGACTGCGAGTCTGAGGCTTTCGAGATGGAAGATACTTCAATCATTCTGACACACCCGTGTCCATGCGCTGCCAGGACCAGCAGGGAAGGGATCTTGGATATTTTTTGTAAGATAAACACTAAAATCATATTAGTTATGTTCAAAGATAACCCTGTTCTCCTTGAGTGAGATTTAAAAGGCTCTCTTAACCTTCCTCTGACAAATGTCACCTATTTAAAACTGTGGTTTTTAAGATAATTCAGATGCTTTTTATTGCAGTCAGGGAAAAAACACCCCCATCCCTTTTTCCCCACTCTTGAAATGGAAGAAGAATAATTGTATGTAGCAAAAATTCAAATAATGTAAAAATTGGATAGGCCAGAATAAAGCTCCATTTCTCCCTTCATTTTTCCCAAAAGAAAACTACTCTCAGTAGCTTATTGTCCATGTTTGCAAAGATGATGTTTTCTTCCGTTTGCAGAACATACCTCTCAGATATATAGGCACCTTGTTTTGCACACATGGTTTGGCTTCAGTGTGTGAACGCATGGTATGTGTCCAAGTGCCTTCTGTGTAGCTTTGTCACTAAGGCCTGCTCAGTGGAGATAATCCTGAGTTACAGACAGAATCCCATTGTAGTGACTTTCAGGATGACCTTGGCCTTGCCCCTCGGCTCTGCAGTAAAACCTTTTGTACAGTTCCTAACCCCAGCTCTATTTTCGGTACTTTACACCCACTGAGTGTGTGCCGTCCATCAGTACCCAGGGAGCCCTGGAGCTCTCTGAGATACGTATAAGCCCAAGAAGTCAGGCCTGGTGCTGTCCCAGCCTAGCACCAAAGAGCTCTGGGAAGCCTGTGTTTGTCGAGCATGTCCTGGACTCTTCCTCCAGGCCCCATCTCCTGGACTTCAGCGCTGCTCAGGGTCCTGAGCCAGGAAGACTCCCCAGCTAGATCTGCTGTCTGCGGACATGACGTGAAGGCAGGTCCACAGCCTGGTGCCCGGAGAGGACCGTCAAACACTGTCCACGCTCCATAGTCATTAGTGGTTACTGGTTACTTGCTTTATAACAGTGGGTATGAAGAGGAGCTTCTTCCAAATAGGAGAAACATTCTTTATAAATCATTTTTAAAGAGTTTAACTTTATTTGATTAAAAATTATTTCCCAAAATCACAGTATTAAGGTGAAAAATATATTTCCTCTATTTATAATTTACAAGGCAGAACATGAAACAAAACCTGGACTGACCCAAATTATCCTTGTGTTTTTCAGAGTTTTTCTACATCAGTGTATTTCATTTAAGGTTTGGATAAGGGTTATTTTTAGTTTTAGTTTTTGCGATACCAAGGATCTAACTCAGGCCCTTGTTCTTCCAAGGAAGGTGCAGGACCAGCCCTTTCAGGGTTTTCCTGGATTATTTTCTAATTATTATTTTCCTTCATAAAATTCTTTACAACAAAAATTCAAATTTGCTAGTGTGAATAGAGCAGATTGTAACTTTTTCATAATGTTAAGTTTGCACAGTACCTAAATATATGTAAAACACATAAAATATGAGGGGAAACTTCAAATGCTGTTTTCAGGAGGGTTCCGAAAAGGAAGTGTTCTGGGCTGGGATGATGAGTCACTACGAAGGCTATTCCATCATGCTACCACCAGAGGGAGCTGTGGATAAGTTACAAGAGATGGCTAGTGTGAGAGGAAGGTTTGGGCTAGGAAGCAGCTTAGGTTTTCTGAAACATAGGTCGTTAGCTTGTTTATAATCTTTAGTCTTCCTGCCTCTTACCCCCTGCAAACATTGCCATCCTGTTTAATTTCAAGTATTTGTCCCAACACATTGAGCCCTCTTCTCTGTGTCTTACAGACTGCTCTCGTCCTACTAACCTTTGTAACTGCATCATTGTATTTTCTCATGACTGGGAAGTTTCTGAAACTCATTTTGTGTTAGAGCAAGCAAGCAGTAATCACTGGCATGATATTTATTAACTGAGCTAGTTTTCATTTCTCAGTAGAAACTGCATTTAAAGCCTAAATACTTCTATTTGGTTTGCTTTTATATGAAGCCATAGAAATGTATCTCTAGTCTCCTGGCTTGTAGAAGATATTAACAAAGAAGAGATCCTGGCTTGTACTTAGCATCCAAGCTAATGTTGTTCATATTGTCTTATTAGAACACCTGGAGAGTGCAAGTTCTAACTCAGGTATACCAGCTGCACAGAGAGGTGAGTTTGTCTGATTGAGCAAATAGTCACCAAAGATGTGAAGTTCTAGTTTGGTGGTGCATAAAATGACAGACGTCAGAGAAATGCAGTAGGCAGTGGGATGAACACCGAAATGTGTGTGGTGTTTATTGTGTGTTTTTAAAAATGCATTCAATATTTAGTATTTTTAATGTTTTAATAGTTTCCCAATTTCCAAAAGTAAAACTCTAGCGACTTAACATTGTCTTATTTTGGATTTGTTTATTTTTTGGCTTAGCAGTATGGAAACTACTATTTTTAAAGAAGCACTTACAAGGCTCACTGCTGTCTCTCCCCCTATGTTAGCAGAGGGTTTGTCGTCAAAAAGTAGGCACGGAACACTGACAGAAATAACCCTTTAGCTTTTTTACTGATGATAGAAAGAAGATAGTTTAATAATAGATAAATCAACTAGTTAGGTTTTCTTTTCAAATATTCTTTTGAGATTCTCATTCTGTTTACTTTGTATTGTGAAGTAAAAAGAGGGAAGGGGATTAGTCAAGTGCTTGGGTTGTAAATTCAGATCCTAAAATATCAACAACTAGCACTATAAATTAAAAGGGCAGACTTCAGTTGAAGCAGTGTGTGGTCCCTTCATTGATATCTACCTCAGCTGCCTCCTAACCTCCCCGAGGGGCTGTTACAGCTGTGACATCACCAAAAATGCTCAGCCGGCTAACTGAACTTGGTTGTGGACAAATCGGTTGTCTAAAGCCTGACTCTCCCCACCACCCTCATCTGACTAGAAAAGGGCCTACCTTGTCTAAGTTACTGTTAAATTACATCATCGGAAGCAGTGTTGTGACGAGTAAGAGACGTCATCCATATTTTTTCTTTGTTTTTCTTTTTTTTGTTGTTTTGTTTTTCTGTCTGTGTTTTCAGCAACGTCAGTTGATTACAGTTCCTTTGCAGACAGATGCAGCAGCTGGATAGAGCTCATTAAACTGAAAGCTCAGACCATAAGGCGCGGATCAATTAAGACAAGTAGGCGGATGTTTCTACCACATTATGATGATCTGAGAAGCATATCCCTGATTTCCCAGTGGTGAAGGCTAGACTTCACTTCCTAGTAATAACATTGCTGGTCAATTGTGTATTGGAGTGTGAAAGCTGCAGACTAATAGATCAATAGGAAGAGCAGGGCAGTGTTAATGAGGCTGCTCACGTTCTAACCATAGAACTACATTTTCAAACTTTACCCAAGTAGGTAGTATATTTCCTTCCAGAGTGGGAGGAAATCACCTGCTCTTCTATGGAGAGACATTCAGCTAGGACCCAGCATACTAGTCAGCAAATGGCATTTTCTAACTTACAAAGTGTGACATCCAGAGGGCTGAGGAATGAAGTACTTCTGGGGAGCAGGTAGAGAAGTCATCTATTTGGTAGACTCAAGGATGATTACTTTTGTGTTCTTTATGGCCCCTATGTATTGGTAGATTTTGAGTACAAGTTTATATTAAATGGAGGGAACTAACTTCATTTTTGAGAATCATAGGATATGGTACAATTTGGATCAGGTTTTAAAATTCAGAAGTTTTAGTTTAGTAGCTGTGTAACCTTGAATAACCTTTTAAATTTCTCTGAGCTTCAGTTTCCTCATGTGGAAAAAGAGGACAGTGATGACTAATGTTGCTGGGTTGTGGCAAGGAATATATATATATGTGTGTGTGTGTGTGTTATATGTGTGCATATCTATATATGTATATATAGATATGCACACATATAACATGTCTGGCTTACAGCATTATTGAGTGATGGCTAATTTTTTAATTGAGAAACAACTTGCAGACAGCTAAGGTCATTTGTAAAATTATGAGTTTGTTTAATCACAGTTTGGAAAGGAAGTAGTTTACAACCAGATAACGTAAGGTTTATCTCCAAGTTGACAATGATGAAGTCGGGTGAAAAATACGGAAAGAACTGTACTGAGAAATACAACAACTTTCACACTCTCTTGTGTAATAATTGGTTCCTACAGCAGATAATTTCAATGCTCTGCCGCTTTTTCTTTTTCTTCACTTTGTAACCAATCATTGTGTGTGTTAGCTCCACCGCATCAACGTTTTCTTTTGCAGGAATGCCATTTTTTTCTTCCAAAGACTTCCATACCAGCATTTCCTCATGTGTTTTTCTTTCTCTCTTGTTAATTGCATGCAGTGCATGATAATTTCTTTTCTTTCATGACATGGCTTAGCCTCACAGAAAGCTGAATGTTGTCACCACTTACTTGGAAACCTTAGAAATAATCTCATTACCAATGTCTGTTCTTAATATATTGTCTTCTTGCTTCAATTTTAGCGGTGACAGTTGAAAAAGCAAATCCAGTGGGTGAAGGAAATTTCAGGAATCGTTCTGCCCCAGCTGGTGCAAATTCCACAGTTGGGGTTGTCAAGATGACGCCTCTTTCTTTCATCCCGGGAGCAAAAATAACTAAATATCTTGGGATAATTAACATGTTTTTTATTCGGGAAACCACTTCTCTTCGTGAGGTAATGTTATAGAGGCTATTTTTTTTAAAAAACCATTTTCTCTGATGGAAGATTTAGTAAAAAGGCCAAATTTCAAATTATTATTTTCCTCTGAATAACAAATGTATGTGTACATTTTACTTGCATTTTAATAACCCCATCCAAACTGATTCTGTTAGACTTACTGAATTTTGCAAAATAGCTAGTGTTACTGCAAGAGTTTTGCCAAGTCTCAACTAATTCATTAGAGATTCTAGATCTTTATCTCACAGTAAATAAAGCAAGTAAAATTATTTGTGCTTGTTTAGAAGTCTAAAGCATCCCTGAAAAAACAGCTTAGTTTTTCTCAGTCATCAATACATGTTTGTGGAATTATTTTATATAATTTAATTTTTCATTTTTTCTTCCTGGAAAGAGTGAGGCTGCTAATTTTCACTCTTTCCCACAGTGTTTGAGAATATGCTTCATATTCTT
>PVIR01032922.1:0-18275 GCA_004026965.1 Petromus typicus | reverse complement strand
TAAAAACATATATTTAATTCTAGTTCTTTATAAACATACCCATAGCATCCAAATTTGAGAAAATTGGACCGGTGATTTTACACTAAGAAAAATGTACTTCATTTAGAAAGCTTTTCCATATTGAAGTTATCTTGGCATTGTAAGTTTGCCTAATAGATGTGATAGTGTGCTTGAATCTTGTTTTCTGATTAACTCTTCCCTCAGATTCTTATTTTCATCCTTAGTGATAGTTGTTTGTTAAAATTTCACAATTATTTTCTTTAAACTTGGTGATACAATTACTCTAAGTGGATGAATAAAATATAGGATGAGTTTGTTTTTAGTGTGTGAAATACATGTATCCATCTTGTACACTATGATATTTGTAAACTACATATTTTTAAAGTAGACAGCCTAATTCTCAGGAGTAGTACTATTGCTTCACGGCTAATTATGTAGTATAAAATGTTAATTTTGATGTCTTTACTGCCCGTCAATCATATTGGCATGTTATTTTTCTTAAACTGGTAAAGAAATAGAATATGACTTTAAAGTAAGAGATCTTTACATAGTTGTTTTCCTTATAAAACCATTCTATCTTTGGTTAAAAGTCAGTAATTCCAAGTGTTTAGAAATTTAACTAAGGATTGATGAAGGCATAAAACTGAAATGAAAAGAATCTTAAAATTTTTTGCTCACCTGTACAGATTTTACACAGAAAATCCAATTATGATGTCTACTACTTCGTTAGCTTGCCAAACTATATATATAAATATATATAATATATATTTATATATAATATAATATATAATATATATAATTAAATTTTAGTATACAAAATTTTCTGTAAAAGTAGGTGTTTGTAATAGTATTAGAATATTGATATTGATAGATAAGTCAGTCACTCAGAATTGGTTACTTAACATTTTTCTTGTGTCATGTAGTTTTAAAAAATGTCTTGTGGGTACCAGTGAGTTTTATAGTTTAAAGAGGAATTCACATTTTATTTCCAGGAGAGGGAGCTGCTTGTCGAATTTTGGGACAGTTTTTGGCAAAGTAGATTTTTTTTTTTTTTAAATCTTCAGTTGTCTACAAGTTGAGTACTTTGGAGGAAAAATTTTTAGAACTTCATCAAACAATTGTTTTGTTTTGGGTTTTTTTTGGTTTTTTGAGACAGGGTCTCGCTTTGTGGTTCAGGCTGGCTTGTGCTGAGCCTCCAACTCACATCACAGCAATCCTCCTGCCTCTGCCTCCGGAGTGCTGGGATTACAGGCGTGAGCCACCATGCCCGGCACTGTGGTATGTGGTACTGATTGCTGCTGGGGTGAGTCTCCACACCCAGTATGGTATATGGTTACCGGGGATCTAACCCGGGTCCTTTCGCTTGCAAGACAGGCGCCGGAACCACTGAGCTAACTCCCCGGGCCCATCAAACAATTGTTTTTAAATGTACACTAAGTATATTTCTAGGAAAAGCATTTAAAAATTTCTTGATAAGGTAAATATTAAAGAAAGACCTGAAGAATACTTGTCTGTTTAGCCTGTTGGTTTCTTCTGATTCAGAAAAAAGAAAATTTGAAGTCTCTATTGTATCTTGGATAGAGATATAATTAAGGTATGTGGGGGCCGGAGAGTTAGCTCAGTGGTTCCGGCGCCTGTCTTGCAAGCGCAAGGGCCCGAGTTCGATTCCCCGGTAACCATATACCATACTGGGTGTGGAGACTCACGCCCAGCAGCAACCAGTACCACATACCACAGTGCCGGGCGTGGTGGCTCACGCCTGTAATCCCAGCACTACGGAGGCAGAGGCAGGAGGATTGTGATGTGAGTTTGAGGCTGAGCTCAGGGCCAGCCTGAACCACAAAGCGAGACCCTGTCTCAAAAAAACCTACAAAAAAAAAAAAAAATAAGGTATGTGCATGAGTACCTGTTTACATAAGTTTATAATACAGATTTCCCAGTATGAAGTAGTTTGAGAGTACATCTTTTTTATTGTAGGACGATGTTACAAGTTTACAGCAGCTCTTAGGAAAGCAGTTCTACCACAGAATTGCTTTCAGAGAAAAGTTCATCAGCATCATGCAAACAGGTTAATGAATAGTACCATTAACTTCTACTGTGGTATCTTCTTTTCCTCTCCACATTTTTTACTTCACTAAGAGATAAATAGTATGTTATAATCCTAAAGAGAAGAAAATTGGAGAAGGAAAGCTTTGTTGATTTTTGTGTTGTGTAATAACAGTGTTGGAACAGTCACAGTGAGTTGTTAAGGCAATTGGCAAGACGTGTTATTTTAGTAATACATTTTCTGTTAGCATTTGTTCCCCCTGTGTGTGTTTAGAGGAGGGAAAGAGAGAGTCCTGCAGAGAGACAGAGAGAGACAGAGCCACAGAGATAGATAGACAGAAAGAGACAATCTGGATTTCTTGAAGCCCAGTGAGGATCTCTGACTTGGATCTGGAAGTACTGAAGATAGTCCTATCTATAGGAAATAAAGAAGGATCTAAGTTTTTTGGAGGGAGGAATTTGTTTTAATATTTGTAGAACTTTATTTGCCTTAGATTTCTTGAATCGTGTTTTTCATATGGCTTAATATTTATAATGCATAATTATCATTGTTTAAATTGTGGCATAAGCTTTCATTTTATTTCTTGTAAATGACAAATTATTATACAAAGCATTTATGTAGTATACCTGAATCATAAGCATTAAATGAATGTTAGTGAATAAAATCAAATGTTATTGTTAGTGTACTTTATTGGCTGCTTTGCTGCTTACTTGGGATATAGATCATTTTAAAAACAATGGCACTATCAGCCAAACCTCTATACTGATTTCTTCCTACATTAAGGAATGAATTTTTATAGAGATTTTTGAGTGAATGATGTTTTTGTTTTAAATAATTTATATAGAGTATATACTTTTAAAGTTCAGTGCTGAAAATAGTTTTTGAAGTAAACAAAGGATAGATTATTTTTGAGAAGTTGATAAAGCTTTGGATGAGACTCATTTCTCACCTTATAAAATGAGGCTTTTGTATTCAATTCTTTCCTGTTAACATAATATTCTGGGGTCTTTATATTCTTGATTTAAGAAATTCTTAGACTTTTTTAAAAAAGATGTCTTCCCAGTTTGGCTTTAACTGATAGGTTTAATTAGGTTCTTCTAAAAGAGATTGCGGATTTTGGGTACTAGGTCTCTGCTGTGATGTGAGTTGGAATATTAAAAAATTGAAATGTCATGGCAATTAGCAAGGCAACAAATTTTTCTACTGATATGTTTTCTGTTAGTGTTTATATCTGTCCTTGAATTTAGGGAGGACCTCTGTGTGTGTGTGTGTGTGTGTGTGTGTGTGTGTGTGTGTACTTATGTGAGACGGTAGAGACTTTCTTTCAGACTTTTTCTTTCTTCTTCATAACTTTTATATACCTAGTACCAGATTAAAACTAAACAAAAACCAAGAATTTCTTTTAAGGGGAAAACATAACAGAGAGTTGTAGTAGCCAAGCATTTTCTGGGACAACAGTTTCTGGATGAAAAGATGTTCTCTACTTTGTTTCAAAAAGTTTTTCAAACAACAGCTTAGGGAGCCACCCCCACTGGTTGTTGATTTGGTAATTTGATATCTAGATTTAAGCTTCAAAGCACATTAGTGTTAGTGAGTGAGCATATTTTGTCTAATAAATTCATAAGCTTTTGAACTTTGTCTATTTTTTATTAGATTTCATTGACAGTTTTGACATTGAAATATCTTTCATGAACAAACAAAGTTGAATGTGGTGGCACATGCCTGAAATCTCAGTGTGTTGAGGTGAGTGAGGCAGGAAGATTGTGTTTGAGCCCAGCCTGGGCAATTTAGTGAGACCTTGTTTAAAAGGACTGGATATGTAGCTCAGTATAAAGATCAAATGGTTCAGTCGCTATTACTACAAAACAAAACATAATAACAAAACTAAAATGATTCTGTATACCGCCTACTACAAGGAAAGACCCCAGAAAGAGAGTCATCCTTAAAAAAGCATTACTTGAGGACCAGAGGAGCATAATCATTTGGTTTCTGGGCATAACTTCTGGATTTATCCATATCATGACCACTGTTAATATTATCCTGATCTTTTGAACTGTACTGTGTGAGTTGGTATATATTGTTCATGTATAATGCTATGGAATAGTAAGTTTGCTTTATGTGAGATTTTGCTTTCTGGACTTGGGTGTCATTTCCCTGGGGATCATCAAACTGATTTTAATTGTTTTTTTCTGGCTTGTGGGTTCTGGCCTACTTCCTGTGTCATTATAATTACTGCTAACTCTTTACAGAATGCTGACTTTTTCTTTCTCCCGCTTTCCACTTATTACCTGTCTATTAACCTAATAATGGCCTTAGAATGTAAAACCTGCATTTTTTTATACATACAATTAGCTTGAGTAAATGGTTATAAAATGTTTTAAGACTGAAAATTACTAGTATAAGGTAAGGATGATCATTTATACTACTTGTAGACCTCACAAATTATTAAATTATACATTAAAATTTATAGAATACTGGCAGGAAGTTACCTGTGGACATAACTTGAGCTCTTTGGATTTATAGTCTAAAGAGAATTGTTTATTCATTTGGCAAGTAGTCATCTTAGAGAGCATTTGGAGTGAAAGGATGAAAAGGGCTTTTAGCTTAATGTGAGAGATTGGAGGTGTGTGTTTGTGTGTGTAGGGTGAGACTAGTGATAAGACTGTGCACTAGGGATAGTTTCAAGGAGGGATCAAGACCTGAAGAGTAATAGAATTTTGTCAACATGGAGTAAGGGTTGGCAGGAGTGATGCAGGCAGTGTATTAGTCAGCTTTTCTATTGCTGAGACACAATACCCAACACTAGGAATTTTAAAAAGGAGAGGTTTATTTTTGTCTTGGTTTCACTGGGCTCAGTCCATGGTCTGTTGGCTCTAAGGTAGAAAACTCTGTGATGGAAGGATCCAGTGAGGGGCAGAGTGGGGAGCTGCCCACATCCCTGCAGGCATGAAGCAGTCAGAGTCGGAGCTGAGAGGGAGGTACACCCTCCACAGACATGCCCCTAGTGGCCCATTCTTCTGACCAGGCCATACTAGTAGTAGCACATTTTGCTGTGAACTCAGATAAGTATAGTGCAGCCATGATCCAAACCCCTTCCAAAAGCTTTCCCTGTGAATGCAAGACTTTAGAAGGACATTTTATATCTAAATATAATTTTAAAAAATATGAGTCATAATGTGTATTTCCATAAAGTTGTTGGATGGGATTGGTCAAATCACTAAATATTTTAGATCCGAGGTTTTATAATCAATATAATAGGGATGTTAGTACATGTTTAACAAAATTGCTTTTAAAATTAAAGCAAGGCAGGATTAGTCAAATAATGCATGTAGAATATCTTTATTGTAAAGCTTCTTACAAGATATCTTTGCAGATCTGTTTACTAAGTTTTTATACAGCTGTAGCAATTGATAAATCCATTAGTAATGTTATGTTGACATCTGTTTCAGAAGTGTGTAATACAAGTTTATTAAGTATAATTAAAAATGGGATAGAGATTTGTCTCATATAAAGTAAAATGATTAGAATTAATGTTTTAGGAAGAAAGTTTGGATAAACACTCAAAACTACAAATGGTATAGTTTTCTCTGTGCATCATTATATTTAATAATTTAATACATTTGTGAATGATGTACTGAAAAATGGATTATACATGTGTATTCTTAAAATCCTAAAAGATTATTATCTGAAATAAGTATGTTGCTTCAGGATCTTCATTTTTTTTTTCCTCTAGTGCTTTTTTGGGGTTTTAGTTGTGAAGAGATCTGATAAGAACTCCATCGCTTTGCACAGTACTGCCAAGAACTGATCTGTTCACCCCAGGACAGAGTAAGGAAGACAAGCCAAGGCATAGTTTGCACAGCCTTTGCCTTCAGCAACATTAAGTGTGGACAGGAACAAAAAGCATGATAGTTTTATATATTACGTACTTTAAAGAGAACATCTGTGGTGATAAGAGAATTAAAATGTGGAGAGATTAGTAGTTTAGAATGAGTGGTGAAAAGAACACCATTTTAACTGAGGTGTGAATGACAAAAAAAGCCAGTAGGCCAGAGTTCTGCTGGATAGTGTTTTAGAACAAGAAATATGCAAATCTTAAGGCCCAAAGTAAAATAAAAAATGAGAGTAGGGAAATAGTAGAATACTAGATAGAGGTAGGCAGGGATTAAATCCTGTGGAACCTTGTACCATACTTAATGGGCCAAGAGTTTATTTTCAGATGAGTGGAGAAGTATATGTGGATTTAGCAGCGTCTGATTTGTGGAGAATGGATTTATAAAAGAAAAGAGAAAAACTGGAGGGAAGCATTTACACTAGTTTGTGGAGAAGATCTTGATGATTTGGATTCAGGAATTGCAAAGAGATTATGAAAAATAGTCAGACCAAATTATTTCAGGAAAAGGGCTTCTGAGACTTTTTGGGTTTAAGGTATAAGGGAAAGAGATAAGTATAAGATTTTGTTGAATTTTTGGAATAAGAAGGTCAATTAAAGTAGTACATTTTTGCACATTTAAAATTTGTAGCTAGCCGGGGATTTATCTCAGTGGCACTGCACCTCCTTGGAAAATGTGGGTCTTGAGTTTGATTCCTGGTACAAAAATGAAAAACAAAAACAAAAACTTGTAGCTAAGTGAGATGATATTTTGGGGGGAAGGGGAGTATTTATTAAACTGTTTAAAGTATGATTTATATCTGCTAACTTTACATAATTTTTGTTCTTCACATATTTTAATGTTGGGTTTCAATTTTAGAAACAGCTATTGCACATCATATTCAGTGGATAATACAACCTTGCTATTTTCAAGGCATTGCGTAATGCTACTGCAATTTGAGGTGGGTGGAAATGGCATTCAGAAAATTATTTCATAATAAATGGAACATATCCTACAACTTTAAAATGTTGAGATTGTTAAGCTTCTCTAGTGTTTGCAATGGATTTTGGCCACTACTTGGCAATATAAATTAAGAAGCTAAGGTCATAGGCAGATTCTAATGAACATTAGGTAACCATTAAATCAACCCAGTAATTTTACAATATTCCCTCTCCAGACAGTTCACAAAACTGTGAACACATTAGTCTGTCACCAGCACAGCACAGTTGACTAATCTGTATGAACAGCTGTTATAACATACATGGCCACAATGGGATTTCATTCAAATTTGTGCCTTCAGAAATAATTGTAAACTTCAAATTGAACCTTTAAACATTTTTTATGCTTTGGGTAACATTTACTTTCTAAAAGAGTTCTAAAGTTTAAATTTCATACTTTTGTGTGAAAATGCCAGTTATATAGAAAATTAAATAACCAGATTTTAGATTATATATTTTGATTAACAGAGTTTTTTGAGGTTAGTTTTTTATATTAGGAATTCTTTTTAAGAAAATGAATGTCAAGTGGTAACACATCTCTTGTTCTGTTTTTGTTTTGTTTTGCTTTTTAGGTGAATTGAGAGAGAACAGTGAAGGTGTTTGTTTTAGTAATTGGTTCTATTTGGGAAGTGTTACTCTTTTTGGTGAATGTTTGAAAAATAAATACATTTTGAGGAATGTGTATGTAATAGTGTCTAGTCCTTTATAACATATATGATATGTATGTTTTTCTTAGAGCTTTGGATTGCCTGATAAATATGGTGGTACAGACTCTACTCCAGATTTAAGAGGAAGAAACCAAGAAATTTTACTTTGCTATGGCTATCGCTAGTGAGATTCAAATAATTGAGGTGGTTATCAAAATTTAGCCTTTCATTTTCAAATCAGTTATTCTATTTAAAAAGTAGAAATTTTGTTAAATATTATATGTAATTATAATCTGCAATTATTATCTGAATTGTCTAATCTTTAATATCAATCCTATGTATCAGATATCACTTCCATTTAATTTTTTGTCTTACTGTAAATGATGACCGTATTTTTTTGTAGCTGTCTCTGAAACTTTGATTTTAAAATACTGGTAGTGAATACACTATTGTTATTGATATTATTTGGATTTTATTGCCTTTCACAAAAAATGAGATACCTACATCTGATAATTAGGTTTCATAATTATATATTTTTCTTTTGGAAATTCTTAGTGAAGGTGTTTGTAATATTCGTTTGAATTCTACTGTCTATTGTGACTTGTTTCTCTTCATTTTCTTTCCTTTTTTTTACCCCTGTGTGTATTGAATCAAGCTGTTGTGTGCCCTTGTGCAGTCTTTACTATCTTATTATTTCAGATTACATTAAACTGTATGCTGGTAAATTTGAAACTCCAGTTTGTTTTGTTTTGTTTTGTTTTAAATAAGAAAATATAGACCTTTACATTAAGCTACTTCCTAGGCAATGTGTTTCATTTCTTTTGGGAGTTCAGCAATCAAGAACTTGTTTTTCATGTTGATTGTTATATTAAACAAATTCAAGCTCTATTGTCTTAAAGTTTTCTCTCTCATACTCTGCTTGACCATTTGCTTCAAGTGAAAATTAGAAGTATTTTGGATTTCCTTGAACATTTTTGTGTATTGCCATGTGTTCAGTAGAATTCTGTCCTCATTAATGAAATCTATTTTAATAATTCAGTAAAATTCTTATTATATGAGCATATTTAAGTTCTTTGAAAAGATTAGGTAGCAAAATATATGAAAGAATTGTAGTGCTCTTAAAATGAAACATAACAGGATTTCAGTTACAATTTTCAGAAATTACTGTATGAATATAAAATTGCTCTTTGTGACATTTATTCATGCGTTTTACCCTCTTCTGTGGGGAACTTGGGTAATGAAGTATAGATTTGACTGTTGCTTGCCAGTTGGAAGGACTCCAAAAACAAGGAGGCATTTGTACATGTGCAGATGTTGGCAGGGTTCCCTTTTCTCTTGTTGTCAAAGACCATTTTATTTTCACAAAGATATGTTTGTATCTGTTCTACAATATGGCATGTGAACAATATACCAATAGTGTATGGAGGAGTGTTTTATTGTACTTTTTCATGGCCAAATTATATGATTTCTCCTGTTTACGTATTCTTAGTGTTTTCACTTTTTATATTGGGGACTTTCTACATGAATATTTCTGGGAAATAGTTGAATCTTTTGTAATCATTTATGTAAACTATCAAGGTATTTGAAATTGGCAGGAAAAGTTAAAAATAGTAAGTTGGTTAGGAATCAGTTTTTGCACTGCATGTTGAACATGAGCACCTTTTCCTAATGCCCAAAAAGACATTTAAAAACTTCAGGCATGAGATTAAAAAGGTGCTTACTTCTAATTTCTAATCAATAAATATGGTCTCTGCAGTAAACTTGTTTAAATTTATCATATTTAAAGATTCATGGTGTCTAAATTTTTATAGAATTACTATTTTATTACAAAACTGCAAGTTGTAAATATTTGAATGTATGAAAGACAAGTAAGTGTTATGTGTTCATAGTCTTAAATTGAAGCACAAATGAAAATCAGGAATTATGGAGAGGTTTTGCAAACCTTTTTTGTAACCCAGTTTATAAAAATTTTAATATAATAGTATTGTGCTTCAACAATTAAAGCTCAAGGTAAAGTTAATGTTGCCTAAAATTCAAAGACTCTCATAGCCAGCAGTTTAAATGTTTATAAGTCGCTTAATTTTTAACGGTGGAAATAGGCTACGTTTATATATATTTAACACTGCCTTCCCAGTCCCCTTTAATGGTTGTAGAAACATTTCATAATTTCTTTTTTTCCAACATAAAGGGAGATTTCTAGCCTGAAGAATGGCTCTCCAAAATATCTTTGTTTTTTTAAGTCTTTATCTAAAAAGTTGTTCAAAGTATCACTTCCTATCCTGTTTTTCTCCAGTGCTTATTTTGTAGTTACATGTTTTAGTTGTAAAACTCATAAGAATAAATAATTTTAAGCTGGGCAGTGTTGAATAGAAAATGTTATCGTCAGGGAAAAGAAAAATAAAACTAACCTGAGGCTTAGAGTAGAGGTTGCAACCAGTGTGTTGTTTCTCAGCTTTTGGATGTAGGGTTTTTTTTTTTTTTAATTGAGTAGATTGGAAAATTTTAAGTATACATTATAGTCATATTCATCATTGAGAATTTGTTCCTGTACATGATGTATCTTGATTCCTAATTTTTTTCCCATTCCCATGCTGCCCCTTCAGCCCCTCTACCCCCATATACATAAGCTTTCTTTCCATTTTTTCCTTTTTACCTTCAAGTCTTTTCTTTCCCTTCTTCGCTCCCCACTTATTCTGCTCCCTTTTGAAGATTTTGTTCCTGTTTCATAATACCTATCTTTTGGCTGTAGTTTAAAAGCTCAAAAATTCTCTGAGTTTCACCTCTTGACTAATAGAGTAGGTCAGGCACTTATTAAATGCTGTCATGGGCTTTTGCCACATTTTAGTAACTTACGTCATACTCACAATGATGTGTTTGGTACTAAATAGACCGTACAGTTCACTCTTATTTTTAGCATAGGAGAGTACCTTGGTTTTGATAAATGTTTGCTTGTTAATAGAACTGCAGTGTTATCCAAAAATAGAGCCTGGTTGATCTCATTTACATGATTCCAACAGGTACAAGAAAGTATAACTTTTAGATTTGATAATAAAGACAGTATCTTACCTTTTATTTTTCCTCTTTTTCCTGAGATTTTGATAGACAAGACTTGTTGAATCTTTTAACTTTAAAAATATAGTTGTACTCATACCTTGGAGCTCGAGTGCTCTAAAATTCCTTGTGTAAATGTATGGATTTGTTTCTCGACATGTTTTGACATAAAAACTTTGTCCCTGTAATTGTTTATTCTGCACTGAAGTTGTCAGTGGATTGCCTTGTATCTCTCTACCCTTTTCAGCTCCTACCCCAAATAGTTTTCTCCTCATTGTTTTTAATATTTTCATACCTCTTGGAATCAACCACTGTATTTCTTTGTAGGGATGTGTAGTAATGATAAGAGTAGGCAAAGAAATGAAGTTTCTCTAATGCTGCTAACTGTAACAAGAAAATCTAAAGTCATTTGAGTAGCAAACTTCACTGAGAGGCTCTTGAAGCTAGGGCTCCTTTACCAGAATTTCATATAATATTAAGATAATTCTTTTGTAGAGTTTTCCATCGGATGAGGGTTGGCCATTTGCAAAATACCTTGGAGCATGTGGAAGAATGGTGGCTGTAAATTATGTTGGAGAAGAACTGTGGAGTTACTTCAATGCACCATGGGAAAAAAGAGTTGACCTTGCTTGGCAGTTAATGGAAATAGCAGAGCAACTTACAAATAATGACTTTGAATTTGCACTCTACCTCCTGGATGTCAGTTTTGACAATTTTGCAGTTGGTCCTCGAGATGGGAAGGTAATCATTGTGGATGCTGAAAATGTTTTGGTTGCTGACAAGAGATTAATCAGACAAAGTAAGTATATAACTTTTAGATTTATGTTTTATATATATTTTTCTGTCAAAATGATGTCTATATTTATATGAAGCCTTGAATTCCCTTTTTAGATAACAACCTTACATCTTCCTTTGCTTCATATAATCAATATCAGCAAACATTTATTAAACTTCCACTCAGTTTCTTCATATTTTGTAAGATATTTTTTGAGTTCAAATGAATACAAATATACTGTGTGTGTATGTACATGTTTTTCAAATACTGTGTGTGATGTTCTGTGGATTGGAAGTCTATACAGTGTCTTGTTATGGGTTACCAGAGAGACCTCCTGTTTCAGTGGTTCTCTTACAGTGATGTTATATATTTCTTCTTTGAGGTTCCTACAGTGATTGTTTGGTTTGGTTTTTAACAGTTTGGATGATTCCTGGTACTGAAAGTCTAAATTAGTTTAATATTCTGATTATTGTATTTTACCCAAAAATCTGCTCTGCATTTATTTCTGAGTTTTCTACAGGATAAATAGACATAAGAGGTGAAGTGTTTTGAAACTTATATGCCATAGGAATTTTAAATTGTCACAGATAAACCCTGCAATCTGGAACCAGTTCGTTTAGCGAAAAACCAAAGGGTTGTTGCTCTATATTGAGTCTTATATTTTAAACCCATCTCCTTATCTCCCATGGTAGAAAGAAAGGAAGGATTGCTGGATTATCTGAAGCTGAAAATTTTTAACACCTGAGGAATACAGCTAATTAATTGAACAGTAATATATTGTGTTCACAACTTGGCATGATCTTTGCATTATTCTGTTAAGTATTTGATTCTTCTCATTGCATATTTTGATTCTTTGCTTATCCTTGAGAGGTTCTATTTCTTGACTTGCTGTGGAGATTTTCACTTAGAGGGTTAATTCCCCACCAGAGTGTTCCACTTCTCATTTACCTCTTCATACTTCTGTGAATGTTGTAGTAGCTTACCCTATGCTTTTCTTTTTTCCAACTGTACAAGTCAGCGGTTTTAGTATATTCATAGTTATTGCAATTTGCTTAAGCTTCTCAAATTCTCATTAAAGTGTTTGTAATTTTTTTTGCATCTCACTTTATACAAGTACTCCTAGAATAAATGTTACAGTAACTATTTCTTGACTGTAGATGAATCCAACCGTAGAGCTTCTTTCAATATGTTTACATTTCATATAGGAGCCTTGCTGTCATACTACTTAACTCTGGCCAGCTCTTCTCAAATATCCCATAATAGGACCCTGAAAATATCCATCCTTTAAAAGACCTTCCATTCACTCTCTTTTCTTTCCATTTTCTAGTAAATGACTCTTTTTTTTTTTCTTTATAGAAAAAAGTAAATTTTCCTGGGAAAACTCCCTCAGTGTCCTTCCCTTTATTATTATTATTTTTTTAGATAGTCATTCTTTCTTTTAGAACTTTTATCAGTTATCTTGAAACTTCCCACTCAAATTAATCTACATTTTTTTCCCTTCCCCAGAAACAATACGTATAAGAAGTCTTCTGCTTCTCCTTGGTTTCAACTGATTTTAAAAGCTTTGCTAATTTATATGTATCTCTCTCTCGTTATTCATTTTTTGGTAGTTTCTTTTTCAATGAAATTTTTTATTTTATTAGTGCATGTTTGTAATTCATGTTTGCAATCATCTTGTCAGTGGATTGCCTTGTATCTCGCTACCCTTTTCAGCTCCTACCCCATATTTTTATTTACATATTACATTTTGTTTCTTTTTTAAAAAAAACTTCCTTCTCTTCCCTCCTCTTTTGGTTTCCCTGTGCTGTTTTTCATACTTGTTGATATTTGTCTTAGCTCCTGCTGTGGCATCTAGTGTTTACACTGACTGGGGGCTATTAGGTTCCTATGCACAGGATATCTTCATTCTTCTTATTTTCCCTTTCTCTCCTCTTTACTCCTCACCCTTGTTTTCTTTGACCACTTCCCCATTGAAAGAGATTCATCCCTTTGTCTCTTCCTGTCCATCCTTTATCATTTTCTTTGTTTGTACTTTGCTTCACTCAATATAGTGTCCATCCATTTTTTTTATCTTGTTGTATAGCATCTAATTCAGCTCGTTGCTTTGCCATTAGAAAGTATCTAATCAGTAAATGGAGCAAGGGATTCTGTGTGTGGGGTGTGTGTGTGTGTGTGTGTGTGTGTGTGTGTGTGTGTGTATTTCCATATAAGGCCTTGTACAAGTGCTCTACTATTAAGCTACATATTCTGGCTCTTTTAACTTTGTGGGTTTTTGTTTTGTTTTTTTGAGACAAGGTCTCGCTTTGTAGTTCAGGCTGGCCCTGAGCTCAGCCTCAGGCTTACATAACAGCAATCCTTCTGCCTCCAAGCCTGGCACTGTGGTATGTGGTACTGATTGTTGCTGGGCATGAGTCTCCACACCCAGTATTGTATGTGGTTACTGGGGGATCGAACCCTGGCCCTTGTGCTTGCAAGATGGGCTCCAGAACCACTGAGCTAAATCCCCAGCCCAGGCCCTTTTAATTTTTAAGACAAAATCTTACAAAATTGCTGATGTTTACCTTAAACTCAAAACCTTCCTATTTCAATCTCCCATATAATGGAAATAAGAAATATATGCCTCATCCCCTAGTTCAGAAAGTGACCATTGATTAATAATAACTTAAAATTATTTCCATCTTTATCTTCCTACAACTAGAAGTCTTACTTTTTAAAAACATAGATCATCTCTTATCTCTCACTTGCTTATATGATTTGAATGACTTCTCAATGTTCTTCAAGTAAAATACAGATTCCTTACCAGGGACAATCTCTGTGACTGACCCTTATACTGCTTGATTAGTACCCCTCTGTCCCTTCCCCTTGTACTGTAGAAATCATGGCCTTTTGAAATGGGCCATGAATTGGTCAGAAATTGCGTGAATCTTGGGTTTTCCCCACTACATTTTTCTCTGCCTAAAATGACTCATCTCCTTGCCATATACAATATAGCTAACTACTTGTCCTTTGAGCCTTGGCTCTGTCAAGCACATGCATGGTGATTTTTCAATGTGGTGTTATACATGAGACCTTCAGGTTGTAAGTATCAAGTCTAATTCAGCTTACATATGTGACATATACACATATAAGTATCTCACAGCCATTTCATTTCTACTGTAGAATAATGATACAAATGTATGCTTAGTACCTATCTTATGCTTCAGTTAGAACTTTATCTGTATGCACACTCTTCCTTGTTGATTTTATCTCAAGTGTTTCCCCAGTTGGGATTTTCTTTCTGACTTCCATTGTTTTCTCTTGTCCTCTCAGTTCATCTAGCCTTTTAAACCAGACCTATCGTTCTATAATACAAATCATGGTCATGATTCTGTAAGTTATAGCCTGGTTCTCTAAACTCTTCTTTACCATCTCTCTGTCCCTAATCTCACCATCCAGCCACGGTGAAATTCTCACAGTTTCCTCAGTCACCAGACCAATCTCATAAATGCATGCTTGGACCACGAATGCTACTTTCCTGACTTATTCTGCTTTACGCTCTGAAGTCAGCTTTACTCTTCTGTGCAGCCTTCTGTAGCTCAGGCAGAAGTGCTAGATCTGGAGTCTTCTAGGATTTATCATACTTTAGGATCCCGTGTATGATGATAAAGCAATAAACTGGACCTATAAGTGGTTAAAATTTGATTCTTCCCCTAACATTGATGAACTCCCAATAAATAGTTATGTGAATTAATATTTGTAATATTTAAATGTATAATGTACTTTTATACATAGTAGAGTAGACAAATATTTTATATTACTAAAATGTTCTGTTTGGGGAAGCAAAGAGAACTTTATTTTAAAATGTATTTTTTTCTTCTTTCTGTTTTCCCCTCTTTTATAGATAAACCTGAAAATTGGGATGTATGGTATGAAAGCAAATTTGATGATTGTGATAAGGAGGCTTGCTTATCATTCTCAAAAGAAATTCTTTGTGCTCGTGTCACTGTGGACCACAATTATTATGCTGTTTGTCAAAACCTCTTATCTAAACATGCCACCTGGCGTGGCACATCTGGAGGACTTCTTCATGATCCACCAAGTGAAATTGCCAAAGATGGCCGACTCGAGGCCTTACTGGATGAATGTGCCAACCCAAAGAAACGCTATGGCAGGTTCCAGGCAGCAAAGGAACTGCGGGAATATCTGGCACAGTTAAGTAATAATGTCAGGTAGTCTAAGGTGAACTTTTGTTTCTTTTCTCCATTTAAATAGCACTGGCAAGACTAAACCACCAGAAAATATCTGGAAAAATGGAATTTGGAAGTGTTCTATCCAGAGGATGCTAAACTTGCACTGATATATCTTGCATTCACATCCATCAAAATAAGACATTACAACAAAATTCACATGACGCTTCTGCAAATAAGTACTTTGGAGACTTGAATTATCAGTAACTGCTTTGCCCTTCCCCTATGCCTGAGTGGTTTAATGAATATTGTTAAGCTATTGGAAATGAGTCTGATAGTTACATTGGCTTGTGTATCAAAGGGTACTTGGTAACTTAGTTTGCATTACTATCACGATTTTGTGAATCTCTTGCATTTACTTTGAATGTCAATTTAGATTGGCCTGTTTTATAGGCCACTTATTCCTTCTGAAATATAAGGGTTTTTTTTTTCCTTTTTTAAAATTAAATATTACACATTCAGGTTACTGTAGATGTTCATTTAAATTTTAACAAGTTTTCATTCAGCGCTATGCAGTACATATTACTGTTAGGGCAGGATTCCCAGGTTTATTGTGTTTTTTTTTTTCAGAAAGCTGAGTATTTTATTATGTACATACTTTTCTCTGCCTTCTGTAGTTTCACCGTTGCATGACATCATTTCAAGTTGTTTAAAGAGTTACATCTTTCATTGTCAATAATAATAAATGTATATTGAACAGGAAGTTCAACATATGTTACAAAATGTCATTTCATTCCTTTACTAAAGGCTTTAAAAAGAGTACACTAATAATCTACACCTTGATAATTTTGATTCAGAAAAAAATATTACTTAGTATTTTTAAAATGGTAACTAATCCAAGATAGTAGTACATATGCCAAAGAAATATTAGACCTAGTCCTATGTTTAGAATTTAAAATAGAATTGGTCATCTAGTCCCTATTAACCTACTTTCAATATTTAATCTGTCATTATTAAATTCAGGTCTTGGTTCTTTAGAACAAGCCACTGCTTTCAAGAATATGTGACTTAATGGTATTTTACACTTCAGTTAAACTTGTAGTTTTGCAAAACATGGTGATCATTACATTTAATTAGGTGTCAGAACTTTTTATTTATTGATGAAGTAATAATTTGTATTGTGAAGAAGACAGTTAGCCAGTCTGCCTAGCACAGTCTTCTTTACCTGGTTGCTAAACATCAAAATATCAAATTTAAGCGTGTGGATAAAAATTAACAAATATGTGAAATTTGTAGGCTATTTAAAAAGTTTTTCTGACTATAACATATATAATATTTTTGTTTGAAGTTATTACTCATGTTTACAGCAAAGTTTGGTGTAGTGTGTAGTAGTTAGTTCTAGACTGACTTTACCTAAATCAGAAAATGATTAAAATATGTACAACCAAAGCCAAATTTTTCTTTTTCATTCATTCAGTGATTATTTATTGAGCATTGACTTTGTGCTAGGCACATTAGTAGCTGCTATACACTAAACATGGTATATAGTTAAGTAATTATCAAATACTTTAATGTAGCTGTGTCTTACGTTGGCTTTACGAGGATGATGTGTTCATATTATTTGACTATTGTAATGAAAATTCTATTTGTACTGTCTAAAATTAGGTTGCTGCAAAAAGAGAAAGATGAAAATTAATAAAGCTGTGTCCAGTTTTAAAACTGGAAAAGAATAAGAGATTCCCATTATAAAGTAGATTGCATTATGTTAATTTTTATCTATCAGTTCATTGCATAGCTCTCAATGAAACATTTAAGTGCTGAAGAATTTTACTAAGATGTCTTTTTACAACTTTGGAACGATTTTGAAGGGAGTAAGAGAAGTCATTTGTCCATCATTCCCCTTTTAACTCAAAAGTACAAATATAATATATAATTTCAAAATGGGACATCTTTTATATTTGAGAAGTATTCATTACAAACCATAGGATGGTTTAGCTAACATGTACTTTGGCTTTTGGATGAGTAGCTGTAATTGTGATTACAGAATAGGAAGTGAGAAAACACTGCCAGCAGTGATTGCTACTACTTGAGGTAGTTTTTTTGTAGACTACCATTACCCTCCATGAGATTATGTGGAATTTCTTTAACTTTAGAAAAGATTGAGAAGATAGTAAAAGAATTAAAAAGTTAAAATTACAGGGAAAAATATGTATGTGAAAAGCAATAAATATTTTGTTCACTTTGCTATCAAGATATTCACTATTAGATATTTATTATACAGCAGCAATTTATATTTTTAACCATTGCCCATTAATAGACGCAGTAAAATATTTTTGAATCAGACATTTGGGGTTTGTATGTGCATTAAAATTGTCTTTTGTACTGTAAGTTACTGTTTAATTTGAATATTTTATCAGAACTGTCTCCCTGTGCCTTTATAATAGAAAGTTGTTTCTACAACTTTAATGATCTTAATAAAGAATACTTTAAGAATCATAATTTTCAGACGATCTTTTGTATTCTTTACATTTTTCTTGAGTGGGAATTGAGGTTGTTTTTCTTCTGTATTCATTTTTAATGATTTTTGAAAACTTTCTGTTTGGATATATGATTATTGTAAGTTGTATGTTTATTTTTCTTAAATAGTTCTTAATTATTACTACTAAAATGAAGTTTACAAAAACAATTTGGCTATGGGAATTTTCAAATGCATACAAGA